>CAJUYI010000823.1:2860-80149 GCA_910591695.1 Galerucella pusilla
AGACCAACAAAATTGAGTCTTCCTTTCCATTATCTATATCTAAATCGAGTAAGATACTATAGTTATTAGAAGACCAACAAAATGAAGACTGCCATCCTCTTATCTATATTTAGATCGAGTGAGACACTATATTTTCTCTACGACTTATTGTAAAAGCAAAAAAAGTCTACTTTTGTATTATCTATATCTAAACCGAGTAAGACACTATATTTTTTCTATTACTTATTAGAAAACTAACAAAATTAGGTCTTCTTTTCTATTATCTATATCGAGTAAGACACTATATTTTTTCTACGACTTATAAGAAGACCAACAAAATAAAGTCTGACATTCTATTAGGTATATATATCTAAAACCAGTAAGATACTATATTTTTTCTATGACTCATTGTAAAAGCAACAAAATCAAATTTTTATTATTCAATAACGGAGGAAAATTAATTTTGGGTTCGAAAGGAAAATCGAGCTGTGAAATTTAATCGAAAATCTGAAAACTGTTGGTAATCTTAGCTAAAAAGTTAATACAAACAAAAATCCGTCAGCTAACGTTTCCCATTGAACGAGTTAATTTCTAATTTAATTTGATAATTAATTCTGTGTAGGTTCGGAGTGAAGCGATGAACGCAGACGGGGGGCTAATCGGTTTCATTGTATTTCGAAATTACACCTTATTCGCGATGATGGTGTGGCGCCCTTTTCAACCGACGGCAGGTACCGCCCCGCCAGCCCTGCTATTGACGTTTATTTCATTATTGCATATACTACGGTGCGTGTTTCTGATTATTGCCATAGAGTGGAACGTTGCACCGTTCGCGAGTTTTGTTCCTCTATAATTATTTAATGTGTTTGTTGCCTCAAAATTGAATAATTCGGCGTTCAATTCTCGCTCCATTTGCACCGAGCAATTTTCTGATAGACTGCGTGGAATTTACGTGGAAAAAAAATACGGTTTCCAGTAGATTGATATGTCCATCAAAATATTGGAAAAAACAAGTTGACATTTTAAATTTTTTAATGAAATAAGTATATTATTTCTATGAAGAACTAAAATAAACTTGCATTTGCACTAATCAATCCGATTATTTATTTATGCGGTCCACTGTGTCCTTAAAATGATTTACAACATTAATTATACCCAACAGTGCCGCCGAGACTAGTGTGTAGAGCAGTATTTTATTTTAACTAGATTTGGATCATATTTAACATCTCTATTTCACTCTATCTCATTTACTACAACTTTTGTCTTCGTTTTTTCCTATTATAAATTTTTTTATACTCCAAATTGCATTATCACTAGCCTAATACTTTATGTTTCAAAAATACTACAGCTAATGTTTGTCTAAGACATATTTTCCTGTTCCTACATCAACAAAGATCAGAAAATTTTCTTTACAAACGTTAATCTTGGAACTTCAACCGCTTCTTCAATGTTCTAATCAAAAAATATTAATACTGAATGAGGTTAATTCACTTTAAGTGTAAGTTAAAATTCAATATAACCGTCTCTCTTGAGAACGTTCGTATTTATACAACAGTCTGTTCCACTCCATGGCTATTAATACTGAAACACCAGTTGTTTCATTAGAACGATAACGAAATCTTCAATTTTATTACTGAAACAGCAGTGTATTTCAAGCAGCAAATCATTAATACTGGAACATACCTTTCTAACTGTTTCTATATCAAAAAAGGTCAGCATAAACTACTCTTCATTATAACTAAACTTTTTAATCCTTTTTATAAAAATTCTTTAATTTTAGTAATAGATAATCCAGTTTACGATAGTTAATGCTGGAACAGCACAAATGTCTTCAATATTATTCTCAATTTGTTAATCCTCACTACCCAAACAGTAACTTTTCTTTTGTATGACAACAAATATGTTGATTTGAGCAATAAATTTTACTATTGGAACAGGTCGTTCAACTTTAAAAGTGGTAATGTTAAAATATTACTTTATCTTCAAGTCGTTAATACTGAAACATCCCTATCTAACTGTTCCTATATTAAAAAAGGTCACCAAAAACTACTTTTCATTATAACTACAAAATTTTAAATCCTTTTTATTAAAACTCTACAATTTTAGTAATAAATAATCCATTTTACGATAGTTAATGTTGGAACAGCACAAATGTCTTCAATATTATTATCAAGTTATTAATCCTTAATACCGAAACAGTAACTTTTCTTTTATATGACAACAAATCTGTTCATATGTTGATTTGAGAAATCATTTTTACTATTGATACAGGTCGATTAATTTTAAGAGTGGTAATGTCGATATATTACTTTATCTTCAAGTCGTTTATAGTGAAACATCCCTTTCTAGCTGTTCCTATATTGAAAAAGGTCAGCAAAAACTACAATTCGTTGTAACTATAAACTTTTAAATACTTTTTTATAAAAGCTCTCCAATTTTAGTAATAGATAATCCAATTTACGATATTCAATGTTGGAACAGCACCAATGACAACGAATCTGTTTATTGGAACAATAAATTTTGCTATTGAAACAGCATTGTTTGTTTCATATAACTGAATACAGGAACATTAATAGTGAAACACCAGCTGTTTTCATAATATGGATAAATTTAATGAATATTTCTATCGAAATCGTTATATATTATTCTAATTTAATATATTTGAAGGTATGGTTTCAAAATCGAAGGGCGAAATGGAGAAAAACAGAAAAATGTTGGGGCAGGAGTACGATTATGGCTGAATACGGACTCTACGGTGCAATGGTTCGACACTCGCTTCCTCTACCTGAAACGATCCTCAAGAGTGCAAAAGAAAACGAATGTGTCGCCCCCTGGCTGTTAGGTAATGTCTGTATTATTTTTTATCTATTGGCAATTTTATAACAACATAACGTGGCAGTACTTTCAAAATTTAAATTTTTTTTTCTATTTTCATTTTATCCAATGACGCTTTTGTTTAGATCTTCCCTTCAATATTCTTCAGCATTCAATTTTTCATTTAAATTAAATTCATTAAGAAAATGTAGTGCTGCCCTTCTTGGTACTAAACACTCAGTAGACCAAAAATATTATTTATTTATATAATGTTATTGTTCTAAATTTTTGGTTCTTCGTTGTTATGAAATTGCCAAATTTTAATAACCATTTTTGAAGTGTTGCTTGAAGTCAGAATTAAAAAAAATATTCATCACTTTTTGATTTTCACAAACACTCAAGAAACATTCTATATTTTCTACTTGTCTGTACCAGAAAAATTAATTAATTAAATAATATAAAAATAGGGTACCTAATGAACAACACTAATTAAAAATTGGTTAAGTAGAATCACAGTTTAGGTTTTATTAGATCCTTCACTCCCCACTTGTGATACACAAATTTATTATTCGTTCAAACAATGAGAAACGAAATCACTTTTTTTTTGTTAACATAGCAACTGACTATTTAAATCACCACTTTCGTCATCTAGCGGTAAATCTAATAATCATCCTAACGCCCGACACGTTCTAAAAGCTTTCTACATGCATAGTTCCTCGTTCTATCACCTGATGGCGCTAGCGATAATACATCTATTACTCATTCTCTGCACACACATTCGATATCGCTAACCGCTATAAAGAAACTGGTTATGTAACTAACATCCGGTAGAATATCCGGCATGCTATTTGAAGGATAACAAAAGGATTATGCATGGAAATCAACAGAGAATTTATGTGTTTTTAGGCGGTTTTCAATAGTATAAAAATTTTGGGTATGAGCGGAGTTAATAGTATACAGGATGGAATATCTGCCTATTGTGAACTGTTCAATTATTTTTTCGGGATATTAATTAAAAATAAAATACCGCAAATTTCTTGTTTGAAGGGTTGTAAAGAAACTTGAAAATATATTTGTAGATAACTTATAACAATTAGTTATATCTCCTTAAATGTCTTGTGTCATTCTTACTTTGCCTTAATCTTTCTACCTGTCCCAACCACCTTAAACTTTGTATTTTTATTCTTAATGTTATTTTTGATGTTTACATCTTCATTTGTTCTCCTTCTTCATCCATCAGGTGTTTTCATGCCGCCGAAGATAGCTCTATGCATTTTACGTTCCTAACGTTTTTGCATCTCTTCTTATAAAATGCTGGAGAGACTCTGAGGGATCACTCAGGATTGATGAGGGAAATAAAAAATCACCACATTCTTGGGATGTCCTCGTATCTTTCTGTCACAAAACTTCACGTGGACAAGCCCTTTAAGGTCCTCACTATCACGAGAGACCAATGGGATAGCGAAGAAAACTCCTTTATAGAAACGGACTACGTGATCTACACTAGCGCATCCAAAACCGGAAATGGGGCTGAAGGCTGAAGCGGCGGTCTTCAGCAGGAAACCCAGAGCTGAAATCACAGCCAACCTGAGCAGATACGCTACAGTCTTTCAGGCTGAGCTGGCTGCAAGAGAGTTGATGAATCAACCACATCCTGTCAGCTAGCCAGGTTGCTCTTAAAGCACTGAGCTAGTTGAGGATAAAATCTAAGATGGTACATATATAACTGTCTACAATCCCCTGAAATACTAGGCAAGGAAAACAGAGTCATTTTGACCTGGGTGCTGGAGCATCGAGGAGTGGAGGACAATGAGGAGGCCGATACTCTGGCAAAAAGGGATCCGAGACTCTATTTATCTGACCTTTTGGCATTGCGAAAAGCAATGCTAGATCAGCCATAGCTACCTGGGCGGAGAGGAAAACCTACACGTACTGGGGCTCTCACTCGAAGGCATTCATATACTACCTACTACCCTTCGAGTGCAAAAAGTACGCCAATCCTGGAATGGAGTAGAACAAACCTACGCATTCTGTCGGGACTGCTTACGGGACATTGTCGACCAAAATATCCACCTAAAGAAGAGTCTGGTTCAGACCTCGGACTGTAGGTTCTGTAATTTGGAGGACCAAACTGCGGAACACATGTCTAGCTTTGGAAAGGGTGAGATATAATATATTAGGTTTTAGTACCTTAGATCCGAACAACTTCAAATAAGTATCACCAAATACAACCATGGACTTCGTCAGAAGCGCAGGCTTGTGGGTTGAATTGTAATCCCTAGGGATGAGCCACAATAGACCTAGCGAAGGTCGCAGTGGAGAACCTAACCTAACCTATGTGTTATTATGGTTTTGTGGATTCTTATCTTCATATTTTTTGAGCAGCATTTTGACTTCATCAACTATTCAAGTGGTGAAATTTTGACAAACGCCAATTGCATCGAGCCATAGCGGGTGTTAAGATTTTCAGTAGCGCACCGTCACTTTTATCACCCTCTTATTATTTCCAGATCTATTTTATACAAACCTAGTGAATTAAAGTTGTTTTTGTGTGACTTCAAACCAACACACATCAAAAACAACACTAATATTATATTTCGTTGTTTCAGGAATGCATAGAAAATCCCTCGAAGCAGCAGAGCATCTAAAAGACGACAACATCAACAGTGACCACGAAGAAACCACCTCGATGCGTACAGAAAACAGTGATACCAGCGTCACTTCCAGCCAACCCCCGATCTCTCAATCGAATCACGTGACTCCCAGCGCTAGCGGAGAAAAAGAAACCCCGCCTTCCTATCCGGAAGATCCCGAAGCATTCCGAAACAACTCGATAGCTTGTTTGCGCGCTAAAGCGCAAGAGCACAGCGCCAAGTTGATGAGTCATAATATAATGATGCAGGTCAGGCCTGGCCCGACGGCGAATTGTGATGCGAACGCGAATAATCTACAGGTGGTGAGTCAGGGGGACGATCATAATGTTTTCTGACAACAGGGGGACAACGAGGGTTCTGGATAAGGGTTTGAAATGTAATTTTTTTTTTAAATCGTGGTATGTTAATAAATATTCGGTGTTTTATTATTTAAAAAGAATGTAATTGTTCATTAATTAGTAGAACTTCCAATTTATGAATTCAAGTGATTACTTTTAAATTTTAATATAGATATCGATTTATACAGGGTGTAACAGGAATTCGTACCGAAAATTTGGGAGATGAAGATGATAGAGGGACTGGAAATAGCAGTGGTATGAACGTTTTACAATATTTCGTTGACTTGGCATATCTGGCCTTAGAGATTTAATAAAAAAAGTTAATACAGTAATATACGGTTTCGCCTGGCAAATAACATTAAGGACGCGACGTGGATTTGATATTTTTATTTCCAAATGAAAAACTCATGGCCCCTTCACGCTACGCCATTAGCCACGTAATTAGAATTGGGTCAGCATATCGATAATGTTTCTAAGCCTGAATGGTATAAACATAATTTTATTTAAAAAAAATCAAAATTGCTGAAAATCAATATTTCAATCTATTAATAATATTATTGGCATCTGATAAATCCCGATTACACTATCTATAACCTTCGGAGAATTGATAAACTGGAAGTTACAGGGAAATTGAAAAAAAAAAGATTTTATGGTAAATAAAAGGCTATAAGCCCAGATTTTAAATATTTTGAAATATGTATATTAGTATGTAAAAATAAGTACTTATTTTAAATTTGTATCATCGTGAAAAATATTTAAATTAGATCCTTTTAAAGATTTTTTTTAATTATCATCAGGTTTAAAATAGCTATTTATGCCATCAGTTACGAAATCTCACACAGTTACACAAAATTTCATTTCGTAACGTATTGCATACAAGATTTTTTCTAATTTTGAAGAAAGTAATAAAAAAATAAAATTTAATTTAATTGATAAAAATTTGGAAAACATAAATTTAGTTTGTTGCTGTTACTTCATGTTAGTTGTCAGTTTGACATTTTGTAAAAAAGTCTAGACGGAAGGTTTTTAGCGAGATTGATATATTTTTAGTTTTATTTTTTTTTAAATGAGTAATTCAAGTTCTGAAGAGCTACCAAGCGATATTGAAGAGGCAGCAGGTATAGTGTAACTATTGTTAATGTGATGACCCATGTTTTCAATCCCTTTGAAGGAAAAAGCCGCCCAATGAGGTGCACAAAATTTTTTTATAAATTCGAATATTGTGAAATAATGCTTTTCAAATGTAATTCAAATTAATATAGTGGATTAAAATTAACCTGCATAAAATATGTAATACAATTCAAGGTCATCACATTGACATTAGTTACACTATAATGCTCTATTATCAGTAATTCCCAAAAAGTCAAAGGCAGTTTATATTTGGCATACGAAAAATTTGTTACGTGGTGTGATGAGAAGAAAATTAAACATGTTAATGAGAAAGTTTTACTTGCATATTTTGAGGGTAAGAAAGATCTAAAAGTTTCCACATTATGGACACTTTAGTCAATGTTAAGGTCTGAACTAAATCTGAAAAGGAATATTGATATTAAAAAATATACAAATTTTGTAGCATATATTAAAAGGCAAGCGGATGGGTACAGTGCTAAAAAGTCACAAGTTTTTATTAAAGAAGATTTTGCCAAATTTTTAGTGGAAGCTGATGACAAAGAATACTTAATGGCTAAGGTTGCAATGATAATTGGAATGGCAGGAGCATGCAGAAAAGCAGAATTAACATTTCTTCCAGTTGAAAATGTTACAGACGAAGGAAGCCATTTTCGTGTTGATATCCCACCTTCAAAAACAAAAGTTATACGGCAGTTTGCAAGTACCACTGGAGACATTGAAAATACGAATGTTTTTGAAATATTAAGAAAATGTATTAAGTTGCGTCCTCAGGTTCTTAAACACAACAGATTCTTTGTAAAATATGCGAATGGAAATTGTTCCAGAGATCCTGTGGGAATTAACACATTTAGCAGTCTGCCAAAAGTTATTGCACAATTTCTTGGTCTTTCAAATCCTGTTCTATATACTGGCCACTGCTTCAGAAGAAGCTCGGCCACTTTCCTAGCAGACAGTGGCGCTGATATTTTAAAATTAAAGAGGCATGGAGGTTGGAAATCTACCTCTGTTGCGGAGGGATATGTTGAAAATTCCATGAATAATTAAAAACTTATAGCGCAAGAAATATTTGGTGTAACATCCAATGCAATGTACGCCGCTTCCCAAATAACAGCAAGTTCGAGCAATGTCGTCGGGAATTAATTTGAATAATTGCAATAATTGTGTCATCAATATTTATAATAATTAATCAATTTATAATTTATGTTTTTAACTTGTATTATAACAGTTTAATAAATAGAATAATTCTTTTTGTCACTAATTTTGAAATACATTTTTCGTCACCAATTGCATAAAATTTTACTTTATGCAACTAGTTACAAAAAGTAAGATGTTTCATAATGTCAATCAGTTTTAAAAAGTGTCACTTTAGATGTCAAAATTAGAAAAAAAATTATTTTTTCATTCAGGATTATTGAGGTGAAAGTCAGATACGTATAGGTCAATTTTTTTACTACATTTCTTCGTTTTCGAATTAAAGACCTACAAATTTGAAATTTTAAATTCATTTTCCATTTTTTATTTTATTACTTTCAAATTTCTCTGTATCAGTAGAACTGTTTTAAAAAAATTATATTAAAGCTTATTTTGGCGTATACAGGGTGGTCCGTAAGTAATGGACCAGAGTAAAATGGAAGATTCTTGACCTAAAAATATAACAATCTGACGCAACTTCCTTTAATGAAATATTGTTGATAAAAAAGATACAGGGTGGCAAAGTTGGAATGTCAAAAATGTTTTTTCTCAGTAAATTGGAAGAGTTTTGATATACAAACTTACTATATTATGGTTTATAATAAATTTGTTGATATCAGCTTCTACTAACGTTATTATATTTGTGCTAATAAATAAAATGAAAATTATGAAGGGGGGTTAAAAATGCGAAAATATCGAAAACCATTAACTTTAGAGACTAATGGTAGGTATACCTTTTTGTCGCAAAAATGATGTATTTTTAATATTTTCCAATAAACAGATGGCTACCGTTAACAATAAATAAGTTAATCACACAGTTATACCAATTACATAGCTTTTGTGGCGCCCTCTAAAAAATACATCAAAATGGATAACATTTTATGATTTCTCAGGCCCTAAAGCCCCCATCTTCAAATTTTTACGTTTATATATCCAAAATCTTCCAATTTACTGAGAAAAAACATTTTTGACATTTCAACTTTACCACCCTGTATCTTTCTTATCATCGATATTTGATTAGAAGAAGTTGCGTCAGATTATAATCTTTTTGGGCGAAGAATCTTCCATTTCACTTTGGACCATTACTTACGGACCACCCTGTATATACACCCACGATTTTTTCAATATTAGTCTTAGGACACCTTGTGTATATTTCAACAGTTTTTTCAATACTTTATAATATCTTAGACATGTAAAACCATTGTTCCATTTAAGAGGATCTAATGCTTTTTTAAAAATACAGTGCGCGCCATAAGTTTAACTCCGTCAATATGACATCGAGCAATACGATCTGTATCTTGATCGAATAGACATAATGAAATTGAGATTTTAGTTACTTTTCGTTTTCCAACCAACTGAATCTTCATTTTTAACAGGAGTTTATGATTATGTTGTACTTGCCTGCCAAGTTTCATATAAATATCAACCTTTTCTTGCGCACTGTATTAACCGAAAATATATTTATTTAATTATTTTAGATATTAAAAATATCTATAGCAAATTCAACGAATTATATATCGCCTAATTTTACCATTTCAAATATTCCAATTATTATGTTAGCATCTAGTCTAAAAAAAATTAATGAAATGTACAAAACAACATCGAATATTGAGTGAAACTAATTATTATTATTATTATTTTTATTTTGTTGCGTGTTTTTTATTTCAACCTGAACCTTAGATGTCCACCCTTAACAAAAACTATGCAATGTGCAATACACGACAGAAACATTTATCAATGATTTTAATAAGTGAATTTAAAAGGAAAAATTATTGGAAGATCCTGTATACTTTCGAGATAAAATAAGTAATGGATTTGAGGTGCAGTTGATAATTTTTGGGTACGAGAATGTTCAAAATTTGGTCCACTATATATTTTATATTTAGTACGAATTAATTTGTCAATATAGTATAGTCCAACTAGCAAAATTGAATTCTAAGAGGACTGAATTGTTGTGTAATAGTCGAATAGCGTTGTTTTAAGGACTTTTTATTTCTATTAAGCCTTTTTAGAATGTCAAAAATTTCTTGTAGCAGCAGTAAAAAATGCATAAAATATAATTTGGCAAAGTATATTACCTGTTTTGACCCAAGAATATTTATGGATTCTGTACAAATTGCAAATAAATTAATTCAATACTTTTACGAGAAACATAATAACGACTAGGCAAGCAGAAAAAAGTTTCTGTCAATTTAAAAAATTTGCATCTGATGAACATTTTCTAGGAGGAGCTAAAAACTACGACTACAGTAAAAAAGGACTTTGTTGCGATAATTTTGTTTTTTAAAGAAAATTGTTGTATTAAATGATTCTATTATAGTGACTTTTACAATATATGCTATAACGTATTATACGATCATTTCTTTTAAAATGATATAATACCTTATAAGCCAGTTTATACAATATCAAAAATATCATTTTATAAGACTTTTATACCTATTGTATAAGAGTTTTATAATATACTATATAACTATATAACTAACAGCTACATTACATTATAAAATAGTTACTTAAGCTTGTCTTATGGAAGCTGTATAATGTTGTATAATAAATATTGTATAGCATTAAATTGCGTTGAATTATAAAACACTTTTTAGTTGTATAGTGCCTAAATATTCTTCGTTATAAAACAGTTATCGTATACCGTTCCATTTGACAATAAAATATTGTTTAAGGCATTTCTTTGGGATAAAATCGTTGCTTTATAAATCGCCATGTTTAAATAAGCAGTTCTTGTACCGCTTTCGCCGCCATTATGAGCAATTGGAAGGAATAAATAACTTATTTTGCATTTGACTTTCAACATAAAGCCTATTTAGTGGAAGAAAATCGAGATTGGTAATATAATTGAGTTTTGAAAGATAAGTGGAATCAAGAATAAAATAATATAGTTCAAGGAAAAATTAGGACAAATTATACAATCTGCAATAAATGAAATCTATACACTGCTTTCGGTTTAACAATTATTGGTATTTGACATTGTTGCCGACAAAAATTGGGATTAATTTTACAAATAAGTAATTATCCTTCTCTCTTTCAAGTAGTTTTTCTCCTATTTTCCTTGTCATACATGTCGTATGTTGCGAATAATCTTTTCGCTATCTGTATATTTTTATTAATACTATTATTTTCCAGAAAAAAAAATGAACACAAAGACAACAAATAGAGATATTGCCAATGATTCAAATTTTTCTTTTTTTTTTTTCAAAGATGAAACCCTTAAATTACTTCTTATCTTGTGCAATTTTCACTATTAAATATATATAAATGTTTCTGTCTATATACTTAACACACCCCTTTTTGTAAATTTATTTGTATATATTTATGTGATGAACAGTTTTTTAGAATTTTTTTAAATTATTTTGTACAATAAATATATGTATATTCTGAAGTATTTTTGTTAGACAGTAGAACATAGTATATGTGCTTAAATTATATCATTTGTTTACACCGTATATATACCTATAGCAGAACCAGTGCAATTTAGATCTGCTAAATGGGTCACAATTTTCAGTATAGAAACAACAAGTACATGGAGTATTGGAATGCAATAATCCCCTAACTAACAGACATGAGTTTCTACTATTGAAAAATAAATGATCTTTAGTGCCACAATTTTCTTTTTTTTAAAGATAACTATATACAGAGCTGACCACTTTTTTACGACTATATGACTTGATACACGCTTCGATCCTTGGATATTTCAAGGTCAAAGCAACGAAAAAGCTCGGTGTCGATTGAGGGCTGGTACTCTTCACTCATTTTAACTTAAATATTTAAACACAAAGGTGAAGGGTGAGTTTGTGGTATAAGAAAAATTATTGCATTTCAAGGTAATAAAGTAAATCAATTACATCAAGGCAAAATGCCTCTTTTTTTGGTAAAGCAAGTCCTTCAAATTTTGTTCTCGTCATATTGTTTCTATAATTTGTGATGAAATGGATCTGTTCCTTCTTGTGTACCATATAGCGACTTAAATTGCACGGTTCAAGTACAGGTTACTAATTTTTACGAATCAAGTTTTATGTTAACTGACAGCTGACAGCAATGTTTTGATAAAATTTATCAATATTTGCTTATTTGTGTTTCTTAATTATTGCGTGAATACTATACCAGACACATCGTTCTCAATACGCACCTGTTCAACCTTATCCACTTGCCTAGGTCATTCAATATGCACGTGATTTTATTTACGTGCGGTTTTTTCTGGGAGAAAACCAACCATAGAAATGAAAGTGTATGGAAAGAGAAAATTGGTATTTAACGGGAGACCCTGTATTTTTTAAATTTGAGGCATAATTATGTTATATTTTAAGAATTTTTTGTTCTCTATACCTAACTTTAACCGTTCTTTATTCGAAAATTAGAAGAAATAGAAAAAAGTTCAAGTTAGGTAATGAAAATTTCATTTAAGACTGATTTTAATAATTTTCCTCAATTTTTTAGAATATATATTTTACCATAAAACACAATTTATATTTAAAATATTATGCAACTTTTTTCTTTCAACTTTAAATCGTATTTTCGGCTCCTAATTTTTATTTTCATAACTCTAATATCATACAGGGTGTCCAGAAACTCTCCTGCCAAACGGAAATTACAGTTACTAGAGGTGAATTTAAGTCGATTTAGTCAAATTACCTCAATCCGAAAATGCTTCCTAAGGGAGCTACAGCCCTTTGAAGAAGACGTCCTCATATGAGCTTTCTTCAAATTATTCAAAAATACAGTTACTTAAAATATCCAAACTTGGTATAACGAATAAACAGTTACAAAGCAGTCGTCTGCTGTAAATAAATTTTTTTCAGATCCATCACAAGCGTATCAGTCGAGGGGACCAACAGATTTTTTTATTATAAAATTTTATTTTCAGGTTTTTTATATATCCGACAACTTTGAAAAATTCAAGATAATTTTCATAAAAAATGCTCTCTTCTTTCAAATCGATATCATGAACCCTTTTAAATCATTTTTAACTGTCGTAAAACAAAGTACTAAGGATAAAAATATGATTCTGAAAATTTCATGTCAATAGAATATGTCGTTCTTCTAATATAACCAATTAAACAAGCATACCGTAGCGTGGCGAAGACTATGACTGTGACGTCACCGCATATGAAAGTTACTGTGCACAAACATTACGCTTCTGACTGTAACGTGCCTCGCGTAGAATTTATTTATTTTGAATTACTCGCAAAATTTTGTGTGAATAAAATAAAATGTGTGCAGACTGTCCAATTAAAGGAGCTTTTCCAAATGCTATTTATGATGAATGTGTAGTGGAAATTAAATCACCAATGTTGAAAAGAACAAGAAAAACTTATTTTGATGAAGCAGGTAATATTAGTTCCAAATGTTTACATCAGATTCAAATGCACATGCACCTCACTGGTAAAAAAAGCGATTATTTGTTAGAGCTGATCCGGACTTTGAATCAAATAAAATAATTTCTTTTAAAACATAATATACGCCAGTTTTGTTGATGATTTACTGAAAAAGATAACCTGTTTTTTGGAGAAAAAAAAAGCAGTACCTATTTAATAAAATTTAATTTGTGAAGAACTGATCCATTATTTTATTAAATAATTTTGAACATTAATAACACCACAAGATATAAGAACAATATCATCTTCGTATTTAAAAAAATTTAGATTAATACAAGCGTGTGGTTTTCAATAACCCTCTCAATATGGATTCACAACGTATTTTATAAGGTAATTTATAACGATTCTTATTGAAGAAAAATAAAATCCTAAAAATACACACAATAAGCTGACTTATCAGTGATTGCTTTGAGTCTTTTCTGCCATTGCTTCCGTTTTCTTTTTGCATCCTTATTAATAGAAATAAATGTTTTGTTAGATGTTTTAATCGTAGTACTTTTACATTCTGGAACCGCACAATATTTATAGCTTTTTTTACTCTGGTTCTGGTCCATTGTGTCGAATAGTTTAAATTATTTCTAAACGTTCTTATTTCACAAACATAACACTGTTTAGAGTTTGCTAAAGCGTATAATAATAGGCATATAAGCCAGCAAAATTCTGTTACTAGCTAAGTAGTCATCTAACCGAGAACCGATCGGCGCGGTATCCAATCTCTCAACGAGAGATTTCATATGCGATGACGTCACGCCTGAAATTCGGAGAGGAGCGCTGTTTAATGTTTATAATTTTTTTAGGCGACTTAGGAGTCTCGCTGACGTCCAATTTTTTGCACAGAGCCTCAAAATGATGTGCTCTTCCCAATAATAAAATAATAAAAGATATGTAAATGAGCCCATTCTGGTAACAAAAGTCGTAAGTATTAAGTTGCTTACATTGTTTTGGAAATTTTAAATTAATTTTATAATCCAACATGATTTTATGCAAGAAACACAAAAAGTTTTAATTTTTTTTCTCGAAAACGGTTCATGATATCGATTTGAAAGAAGAGAACATTTTTTTATGAAAATTATCTTGAGTTTTCCAAATTCACTGTCGGATACATAAAAAACTTGAAAATAAAATGTTTGTAATAAAAATATCTGTTGGCCCCCCCGACTGACTCGCTTGTGATGGATCTGAAAAAACCATATTTACAGCAAACGACTGGTTTGTAACTGTTTATTGATTATACCAAGTTGTAATATTTTAAATAACGGTATTTTTGAATTATTAGAAGAAAACTCATATGAGGACGTCTTCTTCAAAGGGCTATAGCTCCCTCAGGAAGCATTTTCGGATTCAGGTAATTTGATCTAAATCGACTTAAAATCACCTCTAGTAACTACAGTTCCCGTTTGGCAGGAGAGTTTCTGGACACCCTGTATAAAATGGGAACCCTACCGTACTGATGAAACATCCAGTTTAATATAGTTTGTCTGTTAACTTTAGAACTGCGCTGCACATCTAAACATAGCACATGTATCAGCGCCACTGGCGGGAATAAATAATGTTGTAAATCATCTTAACGACACAGTTAACCGCATCAATAACTAACCGACTCAGTTGGTGACAATGCAAAATACTAAGTTTGAGTATAGTTTTTCTTTAGTTTTAGCAAATATGTTCCTGCTTAATTTTTAAAACACCCTGTATTCATCGGAATTAAAATGAAAATATTTAAACACTTACATATTAAACTCTCCACAGTGTAGTCTTCAACCCAATACCATTTGGACTGTTTCATTTTTACCATTAACCATCACTATAAACCGAAATCGACCTTTTCCATTTACCGACCGGCGATTGCCACCTCATTTATCTCTTAGTCAAAGGCATACTTCACATAGTTTCCCTATGATACTGACTCTAAGTCCACTACGTTAGAGCAACGTCGAGCCAGTATCTGTGTTTATAGAGTAACTCATCTGTCTATAAAAATCGGTTGCATGTCTTATTTAAAATAATTTACTATAATAATAAATAGTTTATCAAAACCATTTAATGTCACGAAGGGCTTAAAGCAAGGATGCTGTCTTTCTCCTACCCTATTTAAAATATATATCCAAGAAGCACTGTGCAAGTGGAGACAGAAATGCTCAGGAATGGGGTTGGAAATTAATAATCATTGTTTGACGACGCTGTTCTTCGCAGATGACCAGGTAATAATGGCTAGCTGCGAAGAAGATGCAGATTACATGCTTAGGAAACTACATGAAGAATACGAAAAATGGGGTATGAGCATGAACATGAAAAAAACGGAATATATGCGAGTAGGAGAGGGGGACGAAGATCAAGATTTAGAATTACGTAAAATAAAAAAGTGCAAAGAATATAAATATCTGGGAAGCATGATTTCCAACAAAGGATCTTCAGAACGTGACATTAAACACAAAGCACAACAGGGTCAGAAAACGATACATATTCTCAATTCATTACTTTGGTCCAACCGAATTAGTTTAAAAACCAAGAAGACAATCTACACAGCAGTTGTAGAGCCTATCTTAACGTATGGGGCAGAATGCTGGCAAATGACAGAAAAGACAAAGAGAAAGATAGACTGTGTGGAGATGGACTACCTAAGAAGAGCCTGTCGCATATCAAGGAAAGAGCATATTCCAAATAATGAGATTAGACGGAGAACAAATAGAATTCATAAAACCTCAGAAAGAATAGAAACTCGACAGTTATTATGGTATGGTCACGTGCAACGAATGAACGAGAATAGATGGCCCAAACGGGCGTTGGAATACATTCCAGAAAACAAAAGAAAACGTGGAAGACCAGCAACTACATAGATAAGTGGAATTATGCAAGCAATGAGAGATAGAGCAATCCAGGAGGATTTATGGAGAGATAGAAGAGTTTGGCGATCGAAATGCGGGATGCGGCAGAAGCTGTAGGACCCCCGCTTATATATATATATATATATATATATATATAATAGTTCATACAATTCGGTCAGTATAGGGTAGATGAGCGTAACCCGACAACATTGACTTTGTAGTTCGAGAAAATATTACCATAGATATTACCTACACTCTTTTAAGTAACACGAAAATTAACAAGTTTCTACAAAATTTTAATTGGGAAAAAAATTTATAATGTTGAATTCCGATATTGTGAAGTTTATAGTGAATATTTTGAAAATTCATTTTAAATAAATGGGAATTTAAAATTCAATTGTTAAACAAAATAATCTAATTTTGAAAAAATCTTGTTAATCAAAGTACCTACCTTAAGTTAGCGAGAAATCTAAGTAATTTGGGCACAAAAAGTGTCTTTTGTGAATTATTGAGAGGGAGAGAGATTAAAGATATAATATTGTCGTGGTGATTTAAAAAAAATAAAAAAAATGTATAGTAATTGAGATAAAAAAAAGATTTTTAAAAACTACAAGTCTCAATTGTCCCCAAGGAAAGGTCAGTAACCACATTTCCTACTATACCTATATAATACAGACATACAAAAATTTGTGTAACCACAAAAAAATTTTCATCATTTTCTATTTAAATAAAAATATAAAGAATTGGAAACACCCGAAGTTCTTCTTCTAAGTTGTCTGGAAGATTCAGTTGTACCTAGTACGTTCTGGGAGTGTTGTCACATTTAAAAAATAATAATTTTCTAATAAAATGGCTAAAAAAATAAAGATATATAAAAATAATTCTGAATCTAAGCTGAAAAAAAAATTTTCTTCTTATTTATTTTTTTGAATTTAATAATATGCTAGGCTAAAGATAAATAAACTAAATTTTATATAAATTAGTATGAAAATATCAATTTAAAAAAATATTAATAAGTAATTTTTATTTTTATGTTATACATTTAATAAAATTTATTTTTTGTATTTTTTAATTTTCGTTATGATAAATTTATATTTCTTAAATTTAAAAAAATATTAAATTGTGTTAAATGTTTGACCAATTGGCTCCCAGAACATTGCACCAGAAATCCTTCCTAAATTATCATTTCAGAGCTGTTAGGAGCAATCGGTTTTACCTAGTAAATTCAGAGCGTCTTAATTTTTCAAAAATTTCAATTTTCCAACAAAATAAACGAAAAAAATTTGAGGAATCTTAATTCGTATGAAAATCAGTTTTTATTAGCAAATTTTTTATCTTATGTAATAATTGGTAAATTTTCTTTTAATTTAATAATATGTTTTACTAAATAAATTTTTTTAAATAGGAAATATTGATTGACCGATTTGCTCTCAGAATGCTGCTTTGTTGAAAAATATCACCTGAAAAAAACGGAAACAAAAGAAATTCACATAATCCTCTTGCTGGGGTGTTTCCGATAGTTAAAATATGTTTAAAATTATTAAAAGTGAAAGCATTTCAGGCATACTTATTGAATAACAAAAATAGGAAATATATTTATGAAATTCAGAAAAATGCATAAAAAATAGTGTAACTATGACTCTCAACTTCAAGGAAAAATTAGAAAAAAAATAAAAAAAAACACAAGTTATCATTATAATATAAAAAACAAGAAAAAACTGAAAAAACATTTTATTATCATTATTTTTTGTTATTTTTAGTATTAATTATTGTAAAAATTTAATGTTTGAAAAATTAAAATTTTCAAAATTACTTCAAACCTCACTGTAGTGTATATGAACAAATAAAATTTTTTGTAATTTCTCAGGTCATAATTCATAAATAATTTTTCACATTCTCAATTTAAACTAAGTATTATTATTTTCACAAATATTTCTATTTTTGTTATTCGTCACAACAGTCACCTACCTTTAGGCATATCGCTTTTCTTTCGTTCAAACGTGCGTTAAAATCTGTAAAAAAAAATAAGTGATATAATTATATGAGATTTGAAAAAAAAAACAAGAAGAAAAATGCAGGTTCCTGTAAACGGCCGATTGCTTGGCAAATGATCACATGTTCAAGTCTCAGACCGTTCACTAAGAAACAACAACTACTTCTGTGGCTAAATGCCACGACAAGCATTGAAGTACGGGGTTGGGATATCAGATGAACTGTGCTTCCTGTGGGTATGTGCAAATAGGCGTCATTAAAATTTACATCACCGAGGGACTGGATACTCTATTATGCGAATTACTATGGGAAGTTCGAAAAACAAAGAAATTAAAAATACGACATAAGTGTGGGTCACACAGTGTGACTGACTGATTGCAATTCAAAAACTTCATGAGAAATGTAAAGACACATAAATACTGGAAATATCATTAATTTATTTAATTGGTCTTTCGTAATTATGTGAATAAGTTGATTTATTATTTCTTTGTGTTTTGGTATGATACAATTTCTGAATTTTGTAAGGAATTTATTTAAATAATTTTTGCTGCAAAAAAAAGAAGGTGAGGTTAGCTGAAACCGAGGGGTGAACCACCCTGCGAAATACTGTCACAAATTTGCGAAATCACAGGAAATCACGCGAAATCACGGGAAATCGCGCGAAACACGGGAAATCACGCGAAATTACGGGAAATCACACGAAATCAAGCGAAATCATGGAAAAATTGCGCAATCCCGTGAAATCATGCGAAATCTTGCGCAATCATGCACAATAATTAGCAAAATAGTGAAATTTTCCGGTACTAAAGTCGCGTGAAACACGGGAAATCACGTGAAATCTTGCGAAATCACGCGAAATCATGCGAAATCTTGCAAAATTACACTATTTGCGAAATACTGTCTCATTTTTGGCATAGTGGTTCACCCCTGGGTGAACCACCCTGCGAAATACTGTCACAAATTTGCGAAATCACGGGAAATCGCGCGAAACACGGGAAATCACGCGAAATTACGGGAAATCACGCGAAATCAAGCGAAATCATGGGAAATCTTGCGCAATCCCGTGAAATCATGCGAAGTCTTGCGCAATCATGCACAATAATTAGCAAAATAGTGAAATTTCCCGGTACTAAAGTCGCGCGAAACACGGGAAATCACGCGAAATTACGCGAAATCACGCGAAATCATGCGCAATCACGCGAAATCGTGCGCAATCACGCGAAATCTTGCGAAATTACACTATTTGCGAAATACTGTCACATTTTTGGCATAGTGGTTCACCCCTCGGCTGAAACTGTACTGAAGTTTGAACAATTTGTTAATTTTTAGTTGCGGCTGCTATCACTAAGCATAAAATGTGAAAGTGATCAGTGAATCAGTGAATCAGTTTAGAAAGCTATGTAGGTTCTGAAAATATGTATTTTCCGTGTAGGAGCAACAGAGATCCTCTACACATAAAATTATATGGGTCCAAGAGAAAAGAAAATACTCCCCCTCCATAAAACACCAACGTCTTGACTCGAGGGGAAAATGACATTGTCTCTGTTCTTGTATAGCTTTCTCTCTTTCACTCAAAGAATGGCTATAAGGAACATAATTATTGTCCGAATCTAAATATTAACTTTATTAAGAAAAAATATTCAAGAACTGGAAATGAAGATAGTATAATCTATACAAAAATACAGGGTTTCCCAGGTTTAAAATACCGATCAACTATCAAGATTCGCCAAGTGCACCAAGGCTTATATTCAAGTGATTTTACATTGTTGTCAGATTTGTCGTTTCATTCAGAATATGGTGAAATAAATCAAATAATATTTCTATTAAGATTATTATTTTACCACGAATAGGCCAGTAAATATAGAACTTAACCTCACACTAAATTTCCGATCCAATTTTTTTTATTTTTATAACGTTTAGGAAGTATAAAATCACAAAATGATGACGGTAGAGCTTCAGGCACTTTCTTGAAGAAACTATTTTGGCCGATATATCGGAAACTTTACACTTTAGAGCAAAAGTCATTCAAACCATTATAGTAGACACAAACATTTTTCGTCTTTTACCGTTTATACAGTGCGTCCATAAAGTAACGCATAAATTCATTATTAGCTAAATGAACAATAATATTAAAAATTCCCGAAACAGGTCAATTTTTGATTTTAATTTATTGTTTTTTCAAATTATAATGTTATTTACAGGGCGAACCATCTTCGTGTGATGACGTCATCGCCATTTTTTTTAAGTGGAACACCCCAATTTTTTTTCGATTTCCGGATTTCCCTTGATGAGCTGATTCCAAAAATGTATAACACTTTCTTTCAAATTGGTACAGGGTGGAAAAAAATACAAAAATTGTAATTACATAATTATGAAATTACTGTGATTTACTACCAAAAAGAAATAAAAGAAAATTTACAATAAATGTTCAAATTGTTCTCCATTGACTGCTAGACAATGACAGAAACGGACATTACATTCTTCTTTAACATTTTGTAGCATAGCGGGTGTTATGTTCTGCATTTCTTGCCTGATTCGGTCTTTTAGATCACGGATATTGTCAGGTCTGTTAGTATAAACTTTAGATTTTAAATAACCCCATAAAAAGAAGTCTAATGGGGTAAGATCAGAGGATCTAGCGGGCCATTCCACTGTTCCCCTTCTTCCTATCCACCGTTGTGGAAAGGTCCTGTTTAAAAACTCGCGCACAGTTACAGCGAAATGTGGCGGTGCACCATCCTGTTGAAACCAGATTCCACGGTCTAGATTGTTGGGTATTTGAATATCAGGAAAAAGCTGGATCAGATCAGGAATCATTGTATTTTGTAGGAAATCCAGATACAATGCTCCTGTTAAATTTTCGTCAAAAAAATATGGACCAATAATTGTATTTCTCACAATACCAGCCCATACGTTGATTTTTTTGTGGTCTTGTATCTGCATTCTTGTATCCAGTGTGGATTTTCATCAGACCAATAACGGGTGTTTTGCCTATTAACATGCCCGTTCAAATAAAACGTTGCCTCGTCCGAAAATAAAACGTTGTCAGTGAAATTATTTTGGTTCATCATATACTCGCAGAATTCAGTTCTTCGGTCAAAATAGTCTTCAGACAATTCATGGATAAGTCGTACTTTATAAGGATGGTATTTTACCTTTTTAAAAATGTTTGCTACTGAAGACTTTCCAATACCTAAATCCCTAGATAATCCTCGCACTGTGCAGTGTGGATTTTCTATTGCCGACAAAATTATGTCTTCTTGAATATTTTCATTAATTTTTGTTCTACTGGGCTTTGGTGCATCCCTCACATGTCCTAATTCTCTGTATTTTTGCTCTATTCTGCTTACAGTAGATGTGAAATGGGTTCACGATCTGGGTGCATCTCATGAAATAATCTGCATACCTCTTGTTGACTCCGCATCCTGTCGCCAATACCAATCATCATTAATATTTCAATCCTCTCACTTTCGGTTAACCGCATTTTGTTAAAGAAGTTGCAAAATTATGATATGATAAATTTCTTTGTAGATAGTTTTCACATAAACGTACCTTGTTTACAGAGTTAACAATAACAGAAATGTACTTTAACGTTGTTGACAGTTTTTACCGGCAAATGATAAAAAATGACAGAAAAAAATTTCAAACAATAAAAATTTTAGTCGAGGGGCTTGGATCACTAAGCTGTTAAATACAATGTTAAAAATTATACGGGGTGTTTAAAGTAGTAGTAAGTAAATACGTAGTTTCATTTAATGTGTTTATTACGTTTATTCTTTTATTTCTTATTTTGTAGGTAATTTAATTTTTTTTTATTTTCCTCCACCCTGTACCAATTTGAAAGAAAGTGTTATACATTTTTGGAATCAACTCATCAAGGGAAATCCGGAAATCGAAAAAAAATTGGGGTGTTCCACTTGAAAAAAATGGCGATGACGTCATCACACGAAGATGGTTCACCCTGTAAATAACATTATAATTTGAAAAAACAGTAAATTAAAATCAAAAATTGACCTGTTTCGGGAATTTTTAATATTAGGTTATTGTTTATTTAGCTAATAATGAATTTATGCGTTACTTTATGGACGCACTGTAGATATACTCCCAACGCCAGTTTTCCTCCCTTGAGACAGAAAAGAAACAACATTTCTACATTCAACGTCCTATATCTCAAAAAGTATGGACATTAGAGAAAACAGTTTCAGGCAAAAGTCATAGGAAATAAATTAATCTTTAAAAATGGTCAAAAGCATTTTATTGATTAATCTAATATTTCAAGAGTTATCTGGAGAGATATAAGGACCGGTTAATTAAATTAGCCAAAAATCGTAAACGGTAAACTTTACAAAAAAAATTTTGGGGAAATAAAAGATGTGAAATTTCACTCTCTACCATAATGGTCTCGATGACTTTTGCCCTAAAGTGCAAAGTTCCCGAGATATCGGCAAAAAACGTTTTTTTCAAGATGGAACCTGAAGCTCCACCGGAATTTATCAGCATTTTATGATTTTATGCTCAGTGAGTGATCCTAAATCTTATAAAAAAAATTTAGTGCGAAGTTGACAAAAAAAGTTTTTATGTTATAGAAAGTGACATCCTTCAATATAAAAGTGCAAAGTGTTAATAATTTTAGTTTTAGTAGTTTTAGTAAAACAGTCAATGTAGATAAATCGTACTTATGTATAAAATCTATTATTGGTAGAGAGAACACTATTTTAGTTTAAGCCTTTACTTAATAGCAATTGTATTTAAAAACAATGTAGCGATAATCAATTTCCTACTGAACGCAACTGATTAACGTAACTATTTTGGTGAATAATTTTTCGATTATAAGGTACCTAATAATAAGTTCAAAGGATCCTTGTTAAAACGTGGTTATCCTTGCTAAATTCAACATTTTTTTCATTCATAGTAGTATTTGTTATCCAAAGATTTTACAAACGACATTATTTAATAAAAATTTTCTACTAGCGTGCGGAAAGGTCCACTTTTCCGCACTAGAACGAAAAGATTCACTTTTCCGCACTAGAACGGAAAAAGTCACTTTTACGCACTCGAACGGAAAAAGTCACTTTTCCGCACTAGAACGGAAAGAGTCACTTCTCCGCATTAGAAAGGAAAGTGAATTTGTTGAGTTTTTGGGAAGTATACTGACATTTGAATATTTAAAATATATATTTGTATGGTTGTAGTTTACCAAATGAATCAAAAATTAATAAATTTATTAGAATTCTTTTATAATTTTCAATAAAAAAACGTATTTTCCAATAATTTTTCAATGACCTTATCAAATGAATGTCAAATAATAATAATTAATTTGTTGATATGTATTTAATAATAAATGTTTCTTTATGTTAACTTTTGGCTTTCTTCCGCATGCTAGTAGAAAAATAGTGTGCCTAACACGTGCGTAAAGTGACTTTCCGCACTAGTTAGGTAAACTTCCATTTCCTACGATCTCACATGAAAGTAACGAATATCGCTCTGTACAGTCCCACGGAAAGTGACTTATATCAAGAAGCATGCGAAATACTTTCCACACATGAACGGAATAGTAAATTGTGCAACAAATGGGAAAAGTTCAACTCGTGTGTTTGCGGCACTTGTGAGGAAAGTACTTTCCCACATGTTGCACACTATAACTGCGCTAAAAATACAAGTAACAATCGTCACTACTGTCAGTATCCATATTACTTATTATTGTTAAACTAATGATTAATGGAAATTGGGATTCTTATTATAGCGCGATTGAAACTAACCTTTTAGAATTTAAAAACTTCTAATATAATCTGACAGTTTTGTGACAACCAAGTAGGTATTTAAAGATGACAATAGCCTACTAAGTTAATGT
The DNA here is from genome assembly GCA_910591695.1 of Galerucella pusilla. Classification (NCBI taxonomy): domain Eukaryota; kingdom Metazoa; phylum Arthropoda; class Insecta; order Coleoptera; family Chrysomelidae; genus Galerucella; species Galerucella pusilla. The sequence goes on from CAJUYI010000823.1 coordinate 27,020, forward strand.
CGATTTTATTTGATTCTCCACATAAACGTAAGTGGCGTGGGCAGAGTTTTCATAGCAGTTGTAGAAAAAGTAACTTTCTACACGAAAGCGGATAATCTGTGTGACAAACTTTGGGAAACGTCAAAAGTTATTTTACTTTCAATTCCTATTATAATTACCTATACCTATACTTGAATTTTTGTTACTAATAATAGATATTGTTACTTTTTGAAATAAACTATGTTGAGTACTAATATGTCATGTAGATGACACACTATTTGGTGAAATTACCACGTGGTCGTAGGAAAAATACTGTACATAACCCGTTTTTACACTTGTGTGATTCTCGCACTAGGTTTATGCTGCAATATTTCCCACTCGTGTGAAAAATGTCTCTTTCCGGACTAGTAATGTAATATACTCTTATAAAATCATGAAATAAAAATAGATTAAGTAAAGGCTTAAATTCACAACGCAATTTTTAATATTGCAAAACTACTTATGGAAAAAATATATGTGTACGGCAAAGGAACATATTGTATAATAAAAACAGTATTCAAAATATAATTTTTGTTTTTCATTTGATCCATCCTTGTCCAGTTCCAAGTATGAAACCGAAGAAATGTCTTAAGGGGCATCTACCAAATTCGACCTTGCACAATTATGCTTTGTATATTTTTTTGTTTCCCTACGTCCTCACGTTTAAGTTCACATAACGAAAATTTTATTAGAAATATGAAAGCTCCGCAACATGTAGGTAGCCAAGCGGTCCAAGCGGATTTTGGTTCACGTACTACTCTATAAGCTTCGTCAGTACTGAACTGGGAGACCGCCGAGCGTTGTATCAACAATGGAACGGCACGCGACTACCGAAGCAGAGACAATGTCAGTCATAGAAGGATAGAAAAGCGAGAGATGGATTTTTATCCGATATTTTAGTGGTAGCAACCGAATTTCAATAAGGAATTGTACGGTCATAAGTAATTTGAGGATTCTGAGATTTTTATATAGTATTCATAAAGCTTCAAATTAGACTTTTTATCAATTAGTTTTTCCATTTAATCCATATTTAATTCTTTACAAGGGCTCAAACTTTGCTTAATATGTGTAATTACCTCATGATTCGTATTTTTTTCAACAAAATTTGGTTAGTATTTCAAAGTTTTTATTCGATGAGAACTCTAAGTTCAACATTAATCTACATGATATATTTTTTCCTTAATTTTCAATACATCCATTACCTCAAAATTCTTTGCCAAAAATACTTCGATATTTTGTCAAATCGCTGCCGATAGATTCCCCTTAATAGATCATCGGTACAACTCTAAGATAGAGGAGCATACGCGATATATATCCTGATAAAGTTAATGTTTGGGCAGGAATTGTTGGAAATCATATCGTAGGTCCCGTTTTCATTGATGGCAATTTGAATGGAGAGCTGCACCAATACAGGGTGTTCAGAAACTCTCCTGCCAAACGGAAACTACAGTTACTAGAGGTGATTTTAAGTCGATTTAGCTCAAATTACCTTAATCCGAAAATGCTTCCCAAGGGAGCTACAGCTCTTTGAAGAAGACGTCCTCATATGAGTTTTCTTCAAATTATTCAAAAATACCGTTGCTTAAAATATTCAAACTTGGTTTAATCAATGAAGCAGTCGGGGGGGCCAACAGGTATTTTTATTGAAATTTTTTTTTCAAGTTTCTTAATATGTATCTGACATTGAATTTGGAAAATTCAAGATAATTTTCATAAAAAATGTTCTCTTCTTTCAAATCGATGTCATGAGCCGTTTTCGAGGAAAATAAATTTAAACTTTTTGTGTTTCTTACAGTTGGCAGAAGAAGCAAACGTGAGCCCTGGTGGGCGTGTTCATGTCGCTGTAGTTGTATTTTTGTAGCAACAATTCGATATTTTGAATCGATAACCAAATATCGATACCATAAATGTCAACTGTTAAGAGATATGTAAACAAAGTCAAATTTGCTAAAAATGTAACTCTAAATTAATTAAAAAAATTATCTTGGACCAAACCTAAAACTACCGTTTGCCCTAAATGTCTATATTTCCAAATTACATGACTGTATTAATGTCATGAAAAAGAAGGGTCAAGTTTCTATGGAAAGCAACAAAATATGAACTGGTTATAGTCCAGTGTTGTCGATGCAAAATTGAAAATAACCCAAACTTACTATTCAAATTATCAGAATTTGTCAAAATTACAAAAAGGACACATTGGTTATCTAAATAAAGTCTTCGACCCCAGTCAATATGGAAAATCCCCAAAAACAATAGCCATTTTATATATCCCTTCTACAAAATATTCGAAAAACTATTGAATCCAAATTAGTGAAATTGTCTAAAAATCGGATAATCATCCTCGCATTGACAACACTGATACAAAATGAATAAAATGATGTATGTTGATGAAATCACTCGGTCATATTATTTCGATTATATTTAACAATTACTAATGGACAATCGTTAACATTGGCTCTTGATTGGCTGCTTGCGAAGATCTTATTTTAGTTCGCATATTTTCCGGGTCTAATGTTTGGTTCTGACAACTGTACATAAAATCATGTTGGATTATAAAATTTAAAATTTCCAAAACGATGGAAGCAACTTAATACTTACGACTTTTGTTACCAGTATCTGTACAATTTGTTGATTTTTCAAAGCCAACTTGATATTACAGATACAATTTTATAATCCAACATGATTTTATGTAAGAAACACAAAAAGTTTAAATTTATTTTTCTCGAAAACTGGAGGAGGAGTTCTATAGGAGACTGTGCTATTGCCAACAACTAGGTGGAGAACATTTTGAGCATTTATTTTAATGTATTAAAATCAAATACATCAAGTATTTTATGCATGTGTTTAATAACTGTAAAAATAAAAATTTCACCCTGTATAATTCATAATTGACCATACATTATTTAGTTTGTTGGAATCGGTTTATTAAGAAGATTTTAAAAATATGCTAATATACAGGGTGCTTCATTAAAAAAAACAACACCGACTATGGCATACTTGCGTGAATCACCCTGTACATTTACATTTATGTTTACATAACGCACAACTCAATTCAAAAGTTGACGTGCCTCGGCATTTTTTATAATTTTCTAAAATAATGACAAAGATTTTTTATTCCATAAGTGGTTTTCACACTGTATGTGTCCAATGGTTTTTCCCTACACGCCCTCTTTTATTCGTTATTGAAATTATTCCACACTGTATATTGCTTAAAGGTAAACACTTTTTAACTCATTTTTTCGATTTAAGAAATTGACACATTCTTCCAAATGTACACCACAGGATCAATAATTGATACATGTTTTTCCATCAAACTATGCCCTTTTACATTTAAAAACAACCTGCCAAATGTCAAATCAATTTATTCATCCATTTAAAGTTAACAAATTGAAACATTTAATTTATCATAACTTTAACACCCCGTATTTCGAAAAGTAAATAGGCAGGACACCTCAATCCTAATATCATTTCGTACAATTTTACGAGAGGTATCTACATGCAAACGTTGCAATTCTCATTTGAAAACACCCTTTATTCAATATGTCCCCCTAACTTGGGATCATATGGAAATAGTAGTTTGTACAACTAGTTCGCAAAGCGTCACTTTTCCCACGAGCGCAGAAGTTTGTGGCACGAGCCGTTACGCGAGTGCCGCAAATCTAGCGAGTGGGAAAAGTGATTTGCGTACAAGTTGTACACAATATTTTTTCAACAACCACATTTTTTATTAATGAAAGAAATACAGTAACTTTATGGTTATTTTAATTCAACTTTGAACAGAAAGAACTTACAATATGAAAATAAATGGAAAAATCAGTTGAATGTATAATTAATCGTAAAATTTGAACAATTTTGTATTGAAACCTCAGGTAACAAATTTTCGTTTGCAGTTCGAGCCTTTTCGATATGATCTGGAAGAGTATTTTTAATGTCCGAATTGGACAACTCAAAAGATAAATTATTTTGATCTTGATTCCTAAAATAATGCTTAATAGGTTGATGTTTTTATAATCAATAAATTAAAATAAATAATAAAATAAATAGCTCACTTACTTTTGGTTTTAATTTAAAAAATTTACACCAATAAGAAATTCACTATTAGGTTGAATTGTCAAAAAAGTTGACAGGTCATAGGTACCTTTGTTTGACATTTCGGTTCGGAAAAGTGCCATAGCGTGTACTTTTCACATTACTTTTCCAACGGTTATCAAAAGAATCAAGAAAAGGCATGCTTTGCCTATCAAAATTTGTGTAGAAAAGCGTGTCTTGCAGAGTGGTTAAAGGAAATTTTTTTTTCCATTTCCGCATCAACCATATTGGTTATTAGCGGTGGAACAGCGAATGATTACTTTGTACATAGGTCAGTTGAACAATACAATAATTATATTTGGTATAGAAGCTCAGAATCCTTTAAAAACTGTATTAAACTTTGAACACTGCACTCAATCAAAATATGTTTTATTGTGATGGGATGCTCACATACTTCACAATACGGTTGACACTCCTTTGATAGTAGATATTGTTGGCCGAGTCTGCTATGTCCTAGACGTAGTCTAGTCACTACAACTTCCATGAACCGATTGGGGGTATGATTTTGCCATGGTCCAAACAAAGGAAAACTTTTTTATTATTAATTTTAGTAGGAAAAGTTATTCTTGATAAAAAGCTCTGCATTATCTAAAACCTAGAATATAGTCATCAAATATCAAATTTTTTAGTCGTATATACGAGGTTTTTCAAAAAATTTTAGTTTCACTCAAGAGTAAAGTACTTTTAAATTTGACAATATCGAAAAATGTTACTAAAAAAAGTTGATCAGAATTAAAAACTACGATTAAATATGTAACTACATCCATTTCAGTTGAAACTTCAGATTATTTTATTTTTTACTAATGTTTCTATTTTGAATGAACATTTATCTCTTGTGATTACGAAACACATGATAATCTTTTAGGTTGTCCATGTTTTTTAATAATTTTGCATTTAAAAGGCGGAATAAGTGCATGTTCATTTCATAAAATTAATAATAAAAAAGTTTTCTATATGATTCCAACTCAGGAGGATATATTGTATATATATTTTGCAATTTATTTGTTAATAACAAATAACCGACCACTCCGGAGGTGTTAACGTTGGCAACATGGAACAAAGTAGCTTTGGTAAATTAAAAATGTTTGTAGAAAACATTAGTTTTGGTATTCTGCAGTTTTAAAATTTTGGTGAATGCGTCAATGAAATAGGCTTATTTTTAGAACTATCGTTAGCCAGATAGAAATTCGTAGCTAAAACAGGTTTTATATAATTGATTCTATTTAAAACTTGTCGACTAAAAACTTTAGAAAGGATGTGGTAATTTTGTTCCAACGTTTATGTTACAATAGATGGTAAAAATACAAATATGCCTTCATTAAATATACAAAAAACTTTGACAGTCACTGAAGTTTGAGTAAAAAATTAATGTGAAACCTCAAAATTACAAATGGTGAAAAATTCAAAAACGGTAGCGTTAAGAATTTTTTCTACTTGCGTGCGGAAAAGTTCACTAGCAAAAAATATATCAAAAAAAGTATACACATTTGTCACACAGTAGCTTCTATATTGATAATACCGAATTTAGGGGAACGCGTCACCCCGAACGGACCACAGCTTTCAGCTGTGTTCGGCTACCCTATTGGCAGATAGTGGAGAAGGTATTACCTGTATAAAAAGATTGGAAGGTTGGAAATCGACAACCTTGGCTGAAGGGTATTTAGAAGAATCAACGGAAATGCGGGAAAAAATGTCTAGCAAAATATTATCCACCGACAACGAACATGCATATAAGGTAAACGGCCCAAATATCGGCCACGTCCTCATTATCGGACACTTTTTTGTTTTTTTATTAATAATAATTTTCCGCAAATCGCTAGGAAATTTTGACATTCCTGTCAAAATTTCTTGAAGAACAAGTCAGGACTTCCTTACTGTAAGGAAATGTCATTTCCTTACTGTAAGGAAATGATATTTCCGTACAGTTGTTAGTGCTCTACATAAATGATTGAAAACACATTGCTTATAAGGAATTAATTTATATTTTGAAACCATCAAGTCATTGCTGAATACATTTTTAAAATCAATTTGTTATATTTACAGTAATTTGACAGTTAGTACAATTATTGAACATTGGAGGAACACTCTTAGAACTATGAGAAACATTTTGGACAACATGCAGGGTGGTAGGGTCATTTTGTTGAATATTTTGTACTGTGAAAATTTTATTTGCCACCTCAACCTTATTGTTAAGCGATTCTTCGGTATATCCTTCAGCAACGTTTGATGACTTCCATCCGCCATGCCTCTTTAAACTAGTTATGTCGGCACCAGAGTCAACCAATATTGTTGCATAAGACCGACGAAAGCAGTTACCAGTATATTCTGTCGGATTTACCAAGTTCAAATAAGTAGCAACTATTTTGGGCATTTTTCTAAATTGATGAATTCCTACCACTTGTCTACAACCCTTTCCGCTTTGATATTTAAAGAAAAATCGGTCACTGTTCATATTTTCTGGTCTTAACGAAACATACTTTCGATAAACATTCAAGTAGATCTGATTAATTACAAATGATCTTGGTTTGTTGGTTTTCGAATCAGGTATGCTGATTAAAAGCTTAGATTCTAAGTCTTCTATATCGTGTACAGTCATTCGGACTAACTCATCCATTCTACAGGCCCCAGAAATACCAAATATTACAGCCACCTAAAAAATAAATAAAGCTATAATCTAAATAGAAATTAAAACCTTGTAAATTACCTTAATCATTAAATTTTCTTTATCTGGAGCTTCCTGGATAAATTTTTCAATTTCTTCCTTCGTTAAAATCTTAGATTTCTTTGCCCTATAACCTTGAGCTTGCCGTTTCAATAAAGAACGAAGTTTTGAGTATGTAGATATATCTACATTGTGTTTAAGTGCAAGGGTTGACTTCAGCATTGAATAATTGGCCCATAATGTTGAAGATTTCATCTTTAAACAAAGGTCTAGGAAGTATGCCATTACAACATGTTCTGAGAGAGAACTCGTATTTTTACTCATGCGATAATCCATAAAACGTCTGTATGCATTTTCGTACTTTTCTCTTGATTTCTTTGGCAATAATTCTAATGAAGCAGTATTCACTGCCTCAACCAGCTCTGGAGGAGTCCCAGGAATGGAAATTTCATCATCAGTTATCATTTTACTTTCGAGAACACCAGCAATTAAATTTATAAGCGTCAAGTTTGACAATCCAACCTCAATACGTTTCCATAGTAACCCAAGTAATTTTATTAGGAATTTCAAAGCACCATTTATTTGGGAATAAAATTATCGCGTTTTTTTTTAAATTTTTTTTAAAATAGTATGTTTACCTCGTAGGAAAAGCCACATTCCTGGACTCTGTGTTGCTAAGTCTCGGCTTGCGCCTCGACTTAGCAATCTTCACAGTCGTCCAGGAATGTTAAGCTTTTCCTACCCGGTAAACAATGTACTATTAAGTGTATATCTTTGAGACGAAAAATATATTCTTCTGAAAAATTGCACACTTTGGCCACATTGTTGACACAACCTACCCCTTCTACGAACTTCTATAATTATCAGTATAAGCTTGAAAATAGTAGAGTGGTAACAACATTAGCCAAAGGCGTCGCTAGCGAAGAAGGTAAAACAATGCTATTCAGTAATCTTACATTTTTGATGTTTATTAAAAAAATATCTTTATGGGCTTGATTTTTCTAGTATAATATTTATCGTATATTATTAACTATTCCACACTAGTTTTTTTGTTAATTATCGTTGTTTTTTCCTATAAGATGGTGGCCGATAAGTGGGACATATTAAATTGGGTTACGTACCAGCTATCGGACAGGTGTCCGATAACTACAACAATGTTATGTTTTTTTTCAAATTGCATTACAGAATACCGATGAGAAGTTTCTAAGATATTTCAGAATACAATAGTTCTTGATAAACCAATGATTTTCCCGACCAGTTATCGGCATAGCATATTTCATTAAAAAAAAAAGTTAATTAAATATTAAATTTATGCGAGCACATTGATAAACTGCTATACCGGTAGTTCGTACATCAAATGACCGATATTTGGTACATAAACTGACTGATAGTTGAGATAGTTAATAGTAAAGATTGAATGAAAACAAAAAAAAAATATCAACGGATTTTTATATGTTATAAAATGTTAACTATTATGTAGAGTATAAGCTTTTTGTAGAAAATTATTTTACTGGAGCTTGTTTTCATTCAAGTCTCCTATTAATTATTTTATTACATGCCCGATAGCTAGGATCATGCTCCATTTTTAAGTCTATTTATCGGCCGTCATTGGTATAAGAGCTTTTTAAGAAGACCCAAAAGGGTTTCACAGAGCCTGACTGGACACCGATCTAAAATGACAGAAGGCCAATGGTTCGATGAGGTAAATAATTATTTAAAAGAAAATCAAAACAATGTGACCAAACCAAATAGAGTTTATATCTGCGACGAAACGGCCTTTCTCTTGTGTCTCAAAGGAGAAAAAGTTCTAATTTAAAAGGGTGATAAAACTGTATGTACAGCATGTCAAATAATAACGGAAAAGAGGCAATTACTGTACTTTTTATGTGCAATGCTGCTGGGGATCTGCCACCACCGCTTGACTGAAATGACTGAAAAATTAAGAAATTTATCTACGATGACTTTTGAAATTAGGCATCTGCTTTACATGGGGGGGGGGTTTTGGATTATGCTCATCATTGGTTTTCCTCTTATTTGGAAAAAATATCCCAAAATTGAGTGATGTAAAGTAAGCTTCAAATTTACTTCACTAAAATATATGTATATTGAAAAATTCTTAGCCTACTATAGAACCAAACCAAATTTCAATGTCAAAATATTTTATTACTCAACATATTCTCCTCTTAATTAGATACATTTATTACAGTGAACCTGCAACGTCTCAAGACCTTTCAAAAAAAATGTTTCTTCTTGCTCTGCAAACCAGACCTCCACAGCTTTTATTACCTCCTCGTTGGAAGAAAATTTACGACCTTTTAAACTTTTTTTCAATTGAGGAAAAATATAATAGTCGGACGGAGCCAAATCTGGTGAATAAGGGGGGTGTTCTAGTAATTCAAACCCTAAATCACGAATTTTTTGCATGGCAACACGAGATTTGTGTGCAGGGGCGTTGTCCTGCAAAAACAAAACACCTTTGGATAGCTTTCCGCGTCTTTTCTCTTTAATTTTTTCCCGTAAAGTGGTCAGTAATGTCGAATAGTAATCTCCGGTTATTGTTCTACCCTTATCCCAAAAATCAATCATGATTACTCCAATACAGGTACTTGATGATGGCTCGATACTCCAATTTTTCGATTTTCACAATTTCGCCTCAAAAAACTCCCCCTCATGTATGCCCCTGTCGAATCGTATAATATAATCGTATTAAATTCCTTTATTCATTATATTTTTAAAATACGGCCCTGTTTTGGATTTGAATATTTTACAAAAATTTTAAAATGATCACAAATTTTGGTAAATTATTTTATAAAACATACTTTGTCCACCACAGTTATTACTGGCAACCACGTTTTCTTCATATAGTCCAGGTTCAGACCTTTATGTATCCTTGGCAGGATATTCCAAGGTCAGTCAAACCACACAGGAGTTTGTTAACTGTCAAAATTCACATGAATGGGGATGCTACTCCTCCTTGTGTATATCCTCTGGTTGTACAGATGGAAACAATGTCTTTATCTACTCGCCTTGATTATGTGTAAATAAATATTAAATTATTTTGGACGCACCCTGTATATCAGCAAGTTACTGAGTTTATTGAATAAAAAAAAGTATTAACTTGCAAGTCATAACTTATAAGAAAAAGCTAAAACTTCTAAGTAGAAGCTAAAACTTCTAAGTAGAAGCTAAAACTTATTTTTATTTGAATAAAAGCTAGAATTCTCTCGAAAGTAAATACTGGAAAAATCTTTTGAATTTTGAGTGATTTCTTATAAGTACTTACTTATATTTACAAGTGTTTACTTTTTTCGTTGTCTCCAGTATTGCTTGACGTGATAGTAATACTATTTTCAGCTTCATCACACACGTAATCGGAGTCTCCAGGACTTTCCATTTCATATCTAATGCAAACTCCAAATCATCTCGTAAATGCTTGCTAATGTTATGTAAACCAGCACAGCAAACAATAATTTTTGTAACTTTTGACAAAGATGTTTTAACCTTGTGTCCTAGAATGGAAAACCTTTGCTTTACTTGTCCAAAAACTCTCTCAATTACAACTCTTTCCTTGAAGTGAGTGATATTGAATAATTCTTCAATTCGGTTTTGAGGATTTTTAAAAGGTGTTAATAGCCAAGGAGCAATTCCATATCCACTATCTCCGAGAAGGCAGAAATTACCCCGAAATCTTGCCACATTTTCATATACGGAACTTTGTTTCCAAATTCTGGAATCGTGAACACTTCCATGCCATTGAGCGTCTACACTTGTAATCAATTCATTAATATCACAAGTTACTTGCACATTTATGCTAGCAAATCCTTTTCGGTTAATAAAATCATCGCCAAATTCTGGTGGTTTTTTAATTTGAACATGAGTGCAATCTACAGCACCAATGACTGTAGGAATTTGGAATCGATTCGACCATTTAATTCTTGCTTCTTACATGGCATCTAGATTAGATAAAAATTTTATCCAATGGTGGGCCTTTTCTAATATACAATCAGCTACTTCACTTATGGTTTTGCATACTGTAGTATGATGAACGCCAAAATCTTCACCAATACCTGTTTGAAATCCGGTATCACTAACATATCGTAGGAATATCTCCATCTTTTGCCGAGATGCAAGTGCACCTCCTCTGGATTCATCTTTCTCTGGTAAAAAATAATCCGAAATATAGTCTACACTTTCACTTTCAAAACGCAACAAGAGCTTAGATTTGCTTGGGCTGATGCTTCTTCTCTTCCTATAGTTCTTCCTGTTACGAACATTTATGAAGTCCACCATGTTTAACAATATACTAGCAACTACCGTAGGAAAAAAGGATGCTTTATAGGTACCTTAAAAATCGTCAAGATATAACTTACTAATTTAAGACAGATCTTATTTTTCTTCAAATAAAAATGAAGTAATCACTGACCTTTTATTCAATTTATACTAATTTATACTTAAATAAGAGGAAGTAGAAGCAAATACTTTTTTTTATTCAATAGACCCGGTTACATTTTTTTTCACAGTTGAATGCATTGACAATAAATAACTGACTAAAATTACTAATTTTAAAGTAACCCCTGTAAAAAATGTGTGAAGAATCCAATATTTGTTCTTAATACTCTATATTAACGTCTATGAATTGGTATTATAATCGAAAATTTCAAATAATTTATTCAGCGAAGGTGACTCATAGCACCAAAAGTTCTCAATAAAAACATAATTCTTTCAATAAACCATTACTAACATTGCATCTACGAAAATGCTACGGTCTACGTCATCGAGGATCGAGGTCGTGCTACGCCACATTTTCAACATTCACACAATGAACTAGCTACGATTCTTCCAATTACATAAAATATTTATTATACTCTCAAACTCCGAGTCGATGTAGCTATACCTCCCCTCTACCTAGTAATAAGAGAAAACTGATCGAGATAAATTGAAATATAGATAATAAAACCTTGAACTGTGGCCGAATATTACTGAAAAATACATTAAAAATAATAATTTTCAAAAGAAAGACGGCGTTTTGCCAAGCCTCCTAGCGTCAGAAAAGCGAACTATGGCAGAAATTCCTGGCGAAAGAACCACGTCCCTATCAACATGACAAGTTAAAATAATATTAAAAGTTTCGTCACAGAGTGATTGTTTGCCTAGTATTAATACATCGGTTTTAACGCGGAAATAACCCCCAAAATTTGAACATTTTTGTGGATTGTATATCGGTAATATCTATATAATTAGAATCTAACTGAAAATCGAGAAAATTCAGCTTCTTTCCAATAATTTTAGATAAATTTATTAGCTAGTTCATAGCAAACATGTGTCTCGTTTAGGCTTCGGGCGTGCTCGGTAGAGCTCGTTATCGTTGATGGAATACGTGCTTTTGGTGAAACGTGAAACAACAGCGACGCATATAACATAGGTGGCGTTGTGTGACAAACAATTCAGGGTAAGGTAAGAAACCCTTCATTTATTTTGATGGTTGTCTACGAATTGTTAAAATAACAGTGAAAATCGTTTAATGTTTTGTTTGTGTCTGTTGACGGTCAAGTAAATGTGGCAAAACTGCGCGCAGATGACCAAATATCGCTGTGAAAAGTGGACTGTTTTCTGAGGAAATCGCTAACAGGTCATTAGCTTTGTTTATACTTTTTCACGTTTTTCTGTTGCTGGGGGGTACCAATGCATGAACTTTGACATTACTTAGCATAGCATAGTCATTATTTTATCCTCTAAAACCCCCTGTTCATCAAAAATATTAATAAAAACAAAGTTATAAGTAGGTAAGTCGTGCTGTCAAATTATTGTGGTAAGCACAATAGGTAGATACAGTTTTAGCAGGCCGGTAGGCTCATAACGCTAGATGAAGGAGCTGTGTTGGAAAAGGAGCCCCCCGGAATAAGAGGGGGCCATATCCTGTTCGACGTATAGGGGGCGCTGCACAAGTTATTTATCATTTAAAGTATTCCACTTAAAATAAACAGATTTAGAACGAACTAGAAAGATGGAAACGTTTACAAATATTGTAAGTTGTGAAGTTTTGGAGGTTAGAGAGTTTTCATGTCTTTTAATTAATTATAGTTTTCATGCTATTCAATTATAATGTTGTAGATTACTAATAATATTTATCTGATAAACATTATTGGTATTTTTAAATGAATAGTTTGGAATTCTATACGCAAGAAGGTAGAAAGTAAATCTCATTTTACTGCTAATGTATTTTATATATGAAATACCTACCTACTGTTCCAAGAAGTTACAGGTACAAAACTATAATAAGCACTTAGTAACAATATTAACATGAAGATATATTGAAACAAGATGGTTGTTTTTAAAGGAAAACATAGTTAAATATAAAAATTACTTGATTTTTTTTCGAAAATTAAAGACAAAACTTGCAATATTAAGATTACGTTTTAAAATTTGTTTTATCTGGAGGCTTCTGGAGGTAGTAAAGTATCATAGTCTATTGTCTTCTATTCTAACTATAAAAGTAATAATGATTATTTATAAAATTTTGACAAGTTTACACTCGTATCTACAGGGCGATTGATTAGTGTGTATGTTATCGTGAAAGATACCAAAAAAAGTTAATAATAAAAATTGTAGGCAGCTTCTTATTTCAAAATTACTTACAATGTTAAAGGGTGTTCTATAACTCAGTGTCAGATCAAAGTTATGATTTTTATTATTACTGATTTGCATGCAGCCATTTGTTCAAAAAGAAACGTCACGAAAAAATTATAAGATACAGGACGTCTAAAGAAATTCACTTCCGACAAAATCCAATATATACAGGGTGGCTGCAAATTCAATGTATTTTATGGATAACACTTAAATTATTAGAGCTCTGGAACTAGTTGAATCGCAAAAAAGTTGGATTCTCCCTAGTCTACTTAGAAACAATTTCCTAAATAAATATATCGGAATATACCAGGTATACAAAAAAAATCAACATTTTGTACTCTGTAAGTAATAGATATATAGTGTGCAAGAAATATTTTAAAAATTAACACCTTTTATATGAAAATTGTCTTAATGCATAAGATAAGTATAGGGGTCAACCATTTATCTCAATAAAAGCTGAAATGTTTCACTGATAATATACCAGAGTGTGGTGTTTGTCGTGAAAAAGTGACATCGCTTTTTTTTATTTTATTTCAACTTCAATTCTATTCAACTGTTTCGCAAAATGTAAGTCTGCATCTCCAGGATAGGCAAAAACATTGATATATAATTACTAGTATTGAGTTGGTAGATGTAACTCGAGATGTAACTATACTTATATTTTTAAATGCTCAATAGGTATGGGGGCGTCTTTTAATTACGTGAGGTGTTCCAGGAGGGGATCAAGCTAAATCTTTCCAAATCTCACTTAGGGGAAAAGGGGGGTCTTTGCAAATATCGTAATAATTTTTCTCGCAGAAAACGGTGTAAAGTTGCGTTTTAAAAGATAAAATAATTTTACTCCACACTGTATGAAAATAAAATACAATGATCTTCTTCATTCTTCCCACATGGTAAGTAGCGATGTTCTCTCGTGATTATCTTATTTCCTTCCTTTTAGATTAACCCCGATGCCACAACGTCTATGTTTATACACAGAGAGTTTAAATCTCGGCTGTTCGGATTAAAATCAGCTGATTTTTATATTAACATGAACACATTCTTACAACATAACAAAAATACGTTGGTCATAAGAAATACATTCTGCAAATTTTGAATAAAAGTATTCGTTTTCAACCTTTTTCTGCTCTATCAAAATGAATCTGAGAAAAACCTTTACATAAAGTGATATTGCAGTTGTTCTGGACGTGGAGTCAAAAAGCAGCAAAAATTCAATCAGTTATTTACTCTTAATTTTGTTTAAATATAACTACAACATGATAAGGAAAGAAAAGGACTCAAAATAAAGATGGGGCGATAATAGCTAACTGAAATGTAAATAATTCAGTCTCTTGTTTGTTTAGTTATAAAATATTTCTAATGTTTAGAAATATTCATTCATATAAGTAAAATTTTCTCATAAAGAATTGTTTGGCAACATAAACCAAGTGGTAAATATCATACCGTTGAAATTTAAAAAAATATAAAGAAGTTTCGTATATTTAACTAGCATCATATTTTATGCAACACCACAAACTAAAACAATACAAATTGCAAAGCGTTAGGCAACCCGCTCTCATCTATTACAATTTACAAGAATGGCTTTGAAGACAATTTCAAGTCTTCATACCGAAAAATGTATGAAAAATTAGAAACCCTTTTACATTCGGAACAAAATTCCAATAATTCCTTCCGTGTTAATTATAAATTATTGGAAAAAAACTTACCTACCTAATTTATCAAGACGAAATGATATTTGCGCTGGACACAACAACGCCGTCCATCGGATATTGCACAATTTCTTGAACCCACAGAGTGAAATGGAAAATTTAATTTATGAGTTTTCGTTAACTTATTAATTTCAATAAATATTTCAAACTAAATTCAATTAATATACAAACATTTTGTACAAAAATGTTACCGAATCTAACAAATCTTTTACAGAAAAACAACCTGTTGAACAAAATGACCATCCTTAAAACGTGACAAAAGAATGCATTCCTACTCAATTACTTTTCAATGTACCTACATAATATGTGAATTGGTTAAAATAGTATATCTTGCATAATATAATATAATGTTATATCTTCAACATATATTAATAATTTATATTATTCAACTTACCATAAACATCCGAACACAAATTGCCATCAAGTCCACCAATTAATTTTCCGATTAAGTTCATTTAATTCGAAACCCAACACAGAAGCAATAATTAGTTCACTTTTACACTTTGATATTTAATTATTAAATATTATATGATTACTAACTTACATTACCAACGCGTCCGAACGAAAGCTTTTCTTACTAATTCAACGTAGGTATCATCAAAAAAACATCCTAAAAAACGCGAAATCAAACAAAACAGACGGTTTTCTAGTAGGCCGTGTCCATCACTTCTATGCAGAATTTAAAATTTTAGCTTCCTCTCTTTCCATCCCACGCGATGTATGAAATGAAGCCAAACCTATATGGTATTTTAAACAAACCTTTTTTAAACTGTTATAGAACTTTGAAAAAGTATAATTCTATGCTTTATATTTCGTTCAAGTATATATTCCATAATTTTACCAAAATTATATAAACCTATCTTATTTCAACCGCGTGAGTGAGAAAGAAAGGAAACTTAAATCTATCAACTGATGGAAACCACAGATAACCTATATGAAAATTGCCAACTATGAATAAGAAAAATTCTTTGTTGTTTTGACTGGTTTCAGGTGTTTTTGTTTTTGGTTATTTTTTTTATTTTTCTACAATTTTTCATACGTTGAATTATTTTGTGTGTTGGGTTTCGAATTAAATGAATTTATAAGTACAAAAATACCTACAATGTTTGTTGTCTTGATGAATAAGTCCAAATGAAAACATGTGGTGAACGATTTTTATTAAGTAAGTAATTATCTTTTGTTTTGATTGGATATGCTACCTACCCTATTATTCGTTCGTATTGCTCAGTAAATTATTTAATTCTACAAAAGTTAATAATGAACTAATTCCAAACAAAACCCTACACTGCTGATGTGCTGATTATATTTCACATGATAATTTGGGAATTTAAAATTTTGGCGAAGGAGCTTTAGTTCTACATCTTTCCACAGTTGTAGGTATTTATTTCCCACCGTTTCAATATTTCATTCTTTCACAGTGCATTATTGTATATTATTAAAATTATTTCATTGTATTTGCTTTATTTAATATAGAGTGCGCATAAAAAAAGGTGAATATGTAAAAATAAGAAGTTAGTATTTAGAGCTAAATCACTCGTGTAGTTATTAAGACTTTTCCAATTATTCCGAATAAATCATTAATTTGTCTACTATCGAATAATTCGAGACAATTTACTACCGATGAGGTGTCTAGTAAATTGTCGTCTACATCTCTCACTTCAATTATATACCTTTTATTTTGTCGTTTTGTTTGTAAATTGACTTCAACGTTAATTTGGAATGTTTTATTTGTTTCTAACCATTATAGGAGTTTTGTAGGTCGTGTACCAAGGTCAGTTAAATTAGGACACTTTTAACACGTAATAGAAACCAAATCAATTAATGTGAAAACTCTCACAACTTCTATTATTTAAGATACTATAGATATACACACACAGCTCTTTTGATACAACTGACTTGTCGGCTCTGTGTTTATTTATTTATATAAGAATATTCATTATTTCAATCTTTACTATAACTTTTTTGTGTTTTTTGTTTTATTTTCAACAAATTATTATATTCCAACAAGTTGAATGCTATTTTTATCACTAAGAAAAATTCCAACTTGAATCCAAACCTCTCCTCTTGGCTTAAAAACAATGTATAGAGTGATCTATGTCACAATTTGAAAAATAATTGGGTTTTTGTTTTGCAGGTTTTTGAAAAGTCCATCCCAATGTCATGGCAACTAGGGTTAACAGAAAAAATGCTTCTACGACCTCGCCAAAGGAGGTAGTAACAACTGAAAAGGCTTTGGGGAAAAATGAAGTCACTGCTGACACACCAAAAGCCACAGGTGTAGGCAAGTCAATAGGTAGAAGACTAGCCAAGAAGAATCCCAAAAAGGTCATAAAGAAAGCAACGTTAGCAGTAACATTAAAAGCCAAAGCAAAAAAGTCACTTAAACTCAATCCTCTAGCAAAGGCTGTGCTTCATACCACAAAGACTGCAGAAAGTAAAAAGAAACTTTTAAAAAATGGAATCAAAGAAGTTAAAACTAGAAAAAGGAGAATAACTAAACTGGTAATAAAAAAAGAAAATGACGATAGTCCACCTGTACTAGAACCGATCTTCCCTTTGGAAGAAAACTTGAAAAAACTACCCAAAAAGAGAGCTTCGAAAAAAATTAAAGACGAACCAATAGAACTGTTGGATCTTAATACGATAAAAGTGGAAACCGAAGATATTTCTAGTGACATAACAGAACCAAATGATATACCGACCCTTCCCAGACAAATAAAAAAACCAAGAACAATAAAAAAATCCAAATTAGAAAATGAAACACTTGAAGATGTTATGAACGACCTCTCTTATCTTATTAAATCAGAGGATATTAAAAACGAAGTAGATACATTATCTGAATCTTCCAAAAGTGATACAATAACCAAACCCAAAAAACTAACGAAAAAACAAAAACTAGAACTACTAAATGAAAACATGATAAAAAAAGAAAACTTGGAAAACACCTTATCGAAATTAGATTCAGCAGATGAAAAGATCATAGACATGCTCGATCTAAATGTAAAAATGCTGAAAAAAAAATCCCCCATGACCAAAAGGCGACATAGTATTGAAAAATGTCCAGTTAGTTCCGAAGAAATTCCGTCTGATACTCTAACCATCTTCAGTCCTCTTCCCAGGAGTCCACGAGCCAAAAGAAAATGTAAACAAGACAGTAGAAAATCCAGCCCTTACAGCACTAGATCTGATTCACCAGCTAGAATATTAAGAAACGGAAAACAAAGAAAATTAAAATTAGGTTTATTAGAAGGAGTAGATTTAGAAGTAAAAAAAAGAAGAAGGCTCGGTTCTGATTTAGGAAGCGAAATATCCGGTTCTAAACTATCCGGTAACGAATCGGACAGCAGTTTTTCTGATCTATCCTCCTTACACGGAACTGAAAGTAACGAAGCCTTAAAAGAAGACATTGATATTAAGCCCAGTATAAGCACTGCCTCTAACGGACCAATAGAAAACGTAGGTTTAATAGATACTAACTCTAATGTATATACAAACACGCCGGAGCCTTTGCAAGACAAAAATACTTTATTGGACATCATGAAACAAGCTTTTAACGAAGTCGACTTGAAAAAGTCCAATAAATTTAAAGTTGCCACCGTGGTTAGCTCTAGATTTTACGGGAAACGAAGTAAATTGGAAACTATTAAAGATAATACGGTAAATGATAATGAAAAAATTGCCGATGAAGCACCACAGCTCGTAGAAGGTACGTTAAGTACTGCTGTGCAGGAATACGTTATTACGAATGATTCTGAAACAGTAGAAAATGTAATTGAAGAAAGTGAACTTTCTAAGGAGACTGTAGAAAATTCGACAGAAGAAGTAAGTAAAGAAACAGAAATTGTAGAAGCTAAAGATACTGGAGAATCTATTGTGAGCTTGGAAAATGTAGAAATTGCTGGAAATGTAGAAACTGAAGAAAATAAAGATACAGAAAATGTAGAAACTGCAAATGAAGAAAATAAAGATACAGAAACTGCAGAAAATGAAATCACTGAGAATATAGAAACAGAAATTAAAGAAGCTACCAACGTAGATAATAGAAGTGAAGAAGATATGGATTTATGTGAAGGAATAACTGAAAACCTTGAAACTTTACCAGCGGACCAATCTACTCAATTCGAAGTCTGTGAGCCACCAAGACTAGAAACTATCCAAGAACCAATTGATTGTAATAATATAGAAACAAAAAATCTACTAGAAAATGAAACATCACTTTTAGAAGATATAGAAATGCCTGTTTTAAAACCTGAATACCCTACCACTGTAAACGACAAGGAACAAGAACCACCAAGTATTAATAAAGAACAAAATGAAGATAATACGTCTAGTGTGGTAAATGATACTAATGTAGATGAAAGTAAACCTGAGACTGAAAGTGTGTCTAATAAAACTTCGTTGGACGAAGAAAATACGAATATTAATTTGACTGAAACTAATAATGCTGTGATTGAAAATAATGAAGAAGAATACAATCTCGTTGTGGGAGACTCTTCGGAAAATTTGGTCGAAAAGGAAAGTATTTTGAAGGTAAGAAATCAAAAGTTTATCTTTCTTTATTGCCCTTCTGGCTTTTATTAAGGTTAATGTGGAACTTACATGCTTCTAAGTTAATTCCTCCGAGAATTAGGACTAAAGAAACTACTCTGAGACATTCTTCAAGAAGAATTTATTCATTCATTAATTGTCTTATACCACCCAAGAATGTTTGTATGTATGTATTTTGGGGTGACATGCACTGAGACCTTAAAGATCTATCGTGCCCCCTCACTTCTACTTAGTTCCTTTATTCCCATTTCCCGGAGGAATTTTAGGATGTCTGCAGGCTTCAACTTAGGTAAATGTTCCTCTTCTATCCAATGATTCCATCTCTACTTAGTCTGTACCTTGTTCTTTCTGCAAGGCTTTCCACCACTATATGTAGAGGGGTGAGGTTGAGAATCACTTCCATGGCTGCCGTTGGACATGATCTCATATTGCTCCTGTAATACATATACAGACTAGTCTTTGAATTTTGGAGAGGTTTTCTCTTATCGTCTACTACTCCACGCAATGGCTTCACACTATGGCAGTGTACATCCAGCTTAGGATTTTTGGGTTTCAACCCAAAGTTTCTTCCTGCCAGATTTCTGCACACCATTAGAGCCATTTTGCCTTGGATGTAATCTCCTTTTCGTGTTGGTTCCACAGGAGTCTACTGTCTAGAGTTAAACCTAGATACTTAACTTCTTGTCTACATTCAATCTCGTTCCCATCAATTTTACCACCCAAGAAAGAATTTGTCCAAGAATAGTGCAACTAAGAGCACAAAATGTCTGACTGTTTGCTCTGATACAGTTTTAGTATTAAATTTATATTAATGTGTGTTTCAGGCTTTGGGTCTACAAAGGCTGCAAGTGGCTGAGGAGGATCCGAAGCAAAAGACTAAAGTAAAGCCGACTGGCTCAAAGGTAGAAAATTATACTGGCACTCTAAAGACTGTGATTAAATTGAATCGTGATAAGAAAAAGGGAGGTAGGGGTATTGTAAAAAGTTCCAGTCTGCAAAAAACTAAATCTAGAAGCAATGCAAGTACTGAAGATGAACAACCAACCGTTCCGGAAGAAAGCAATAAAGGAAATAAGGAAAAAGAGGTAAGATTGTTTTTTTGAATTTACATTGGATCTATTGTCATATCTTTATAGCTTTATTTTAACAAAGAATACACAAACAAGCAAGAACCATAGATTAGATTAGAATTGGAGCGGCTCTCCGATTTTTGCAGATCTATTGTGATTCTCCCCATATTTAAAACTTGATATCTAGCTTTATTCTTTTTATTAGACTTGATAGCCTGGATACCGCCTCCCTTGCTTAGGTTTTTCTTCTCCGAGTAAGTGAAACCGCACCCTTGCTAGGCCTTCGCACTCACAGAGTATGTGCTCCGCTGTTTCGTCTTCTTCCTGACATAACCTGCATAGGCCAATTTTTTGCATATGTTTCCGCAGCCTACAATGTCCGGTCAGCATTCCCACCATCATCCTTGACCTTTCTCGACTTTATAGTAGATCGTGTGATAGTTTAACCGAAGAGCTTTTATGGACTAATTTAGCTTGCTTTTGTCCTGGGGTTTCATACCACCAACGCAACGCCTGGTTGTTTATCCATTTGTGAATGCTCTCTTTACTTAGGCATTTAGCAATTCCACAGGAAGGTTCTGGCCCTATCATGACCTCCGTTGCTCCCTGCTTGGCTAATTCATCGACCTTTTCATTGCCTTTTATTCTTTAGTGGCCAGGTACCCAGGCTAGGGTCACACTATTATGACTACCTAGTCTGTTGAGGGCTTTGCGACACTCCCACACCAGATTTGATGTTATCCGATATGAGCGTATCGCCTTTAGTGCTGCTTGGCTGTCGGAGTAGATGCCGATTCTTTGGCTATCCACCTCCCGTCTCATCAACTCTTCCACCATTACCTCTGCCTGAAAGACAGTAGCATCTATTCCTAGGCTTAGAGAGATCGTGATCTTCTCTTATACCACAAAGAATGATAGACAGGTTCGCTTCTTGTTTGCTGGTGTATTCTGTGGTAAAAGAAAATGTTTTGTATCAAATATCTACATACAGAATATTTATTCTGTAAATATTTTTCTTTCAGGCAACTTCGGCGGTTTGGAAACAAGCGCCTCAGTCTTCAGACACTGCTGGTGCGCACAGAAAATCACATTATTCTAACAGATCTAACATGGGTAATTATACGGTTAAGGGTCTATCTTATCAAAACTCTATTACTTTTCTTTCTTTCCATTACAGCACTCTTATATTTCCTAGGAAAGTAGCACGAACTTATTTTTGTCTTGTTGGGAGTTTTAACTAATTTTTGAGACAGTATATACATGAAACATTTTATGCTTTTTAAATTTTCTTCATACAATTTAGTTTATACAATATGTATGTACTTAAATACCTTCTATATTGCTTGGTTATTTTGTAGCTTTAACCTTCATAACTCTTTCATATTTCTTATTTTACTTTTCAACATTTTCTAGTAATTTTTTTTCTGTTAGATGGCAGTAGTGAACATACATCTGACGGAGAATCTACAGCTCAAGATGGGGCCATCAAAGCTCTGGTTATCCCGGAAAAAGCCAGTTCGTTCAGTATACATCCAGGAAGACTATGCAAAGACGAGTGCTCTTACTGTTTTGGCAAATTTGGTCTCTTCGACACACCTTGTCATATTGCACAAATGAAAAGCATCGACAGACAGGACAGGATTCTAGAAAGTAAGTTCTACTAAGTATTTTTATTTATTTATACTTTGGCAAGTTTATCTGAAGCCGTGAAAGGAATGCTGTCGAAAACATTGGATATTGCCACGTTTAACTATGAAAAAGCTAAAGTGCTAAGTATGTAGTGATAATAATTATAAAAGGGACTTATTATTAACAATATTAATATGATTCAACGTTAATTATTTAATGTTTCTTGTTTCCTTGGATTTTTTCAATTTATGAATATTAAAAGATGAACACTTTTCCAAATTTTTTAAGGGCTTCTTCAAGCTCTGGCAGCGTTGTACGAAAACCATAATTACCACACCCTCCGAATTACATATTTGGTGATTTTTATCGAAAGCTGACTTCTTATTGACAACCGTGTGCATGTGTTCTTCCCTCTCACTTCCTCAATCGACTAATATTGATTTATCCAGTGGCGTTGGTATTGTCAGTGACCTTGGTATTTTCAGTTTTACTTGGTAAAATAAGTTCCGTACGCCATTTGTACGTTTATGACAGATATCGCCATGTTTCCTCGCCTCTTACCGATGCCCCGTAGCTTCAGATAAACTTGCAAAACTATAACAATGAAGGATACAGAATAGCTGCACGTATTTCTTGGCATGGCCTGTACACATAATTAGGGGTGGGCAAAATACTCGATCAATCGAAAAATAATCGATTAATCAAAAATAACCAAATAATCTAAAAGTATCGATTAACCGAAAATGTCGAATATTTGGAAAAAATCGGTGGATCGAAAATAATCAATTATTAGAATATTGATTCTTTTTCATAATTCTAGATAACGGTAGCTGGAAGTGGTGAAAATAAAGTATCAATCAAGTAGCATTGTAGTTTGATTCACAGTAAAAGCAAACTAAAACTGTACGTTGTGGTATAATATATATTTTAATTTTTAGTTTTAAATGGGAATCTATTTTTCTATATCATTCCTGCTGCCATTATCAAGAAATTAGATCATCTCTTTGAGTACACTAATAGATGATTTACACATTTTAACATGCATCTTTATCATTCTTTGATACTTATTGATTGATATTAAAAGTGAATTATTTTCGATTAATCGATTATTTTATATAATCGATTATACTTTTTGATAATCGCCCAGCCCTACACATAATATGTTGTACACAAATTATCATTTTGTGTTGCTTTTTGTTTCAGCTGAAAAACACTTGACTAGGAATTCCTGCTTGTGCGACGCTTGTTACAGACATGTCGATCGTAAATCTAATACGCCGTCGTACATGAATAAATCTTTCAAGAGAAACTCCTTGGTAGCACCAGGTCCAAGACAGAATCACTGCCACGTGTTGGGTTGCACCAAAGAAGCTTCGAATATACTTCGAAGAAAATGGATAATAAAAATGAGAAAGAGCATCTGTCAAGTCGTAAGTAAAGTTATTATTTAAATACATTCACAGGGTGTTTTTTTTTAAACGAGCCGTCCCTTCGCCGGCACCACCTCAGCCTCCTGGGCTTATTGTGGATACTCCTAGTGTTCTGACTACAGCCTTGTATTACACAGGGTGTTTAATAATTTGTCATTTTATTTTGCAGATAAATCTCGACTTGGACAATCCAGGCTTGCACTCGATTCCAATATGTGAGGAGCATTATGCAGCTTTGGAACATCTTATGATATGTGCCATGTGCAAGAGAAGATTAGCAAGAAATCATATCCACTACTTGGGTCCAGAGACGAATGAATTGAATAATGCTCTTGCAGCGAATGGAATACCTTTAAAATTGAGCGATAAACCAGTTGTTTGTAAATTGTGTAAATGTTTCGCTTCTATTATACTCAAAGATCCCACCGAGAGGCTGGAGACTAGCGTTAAGTTCTTCTTAGAGTATAAAAAACGGTGAGTATTTATATACAGGGTGCGGCAGATAAACGGTCGATTAGAAATATCTCGAGAACTAAAGGTATCTGCATTATGAAAATTGGCATGAAGGGGTTAACCATTCTATATCCGGTTATACCGGAAGTTGCACATAACTTCGTAATTTTTAAAGGAAGACCCTATATATTTTTCAATTTTAGGAATATTTACGTTATTCTGAACATTTTTTGTTAATACTTCCCTTACCTATGTTGAACAGTTTTTGAGTTGTAATGTTTTTTATATGAAAATGACACTTTTTTACCATGTATATAAAATTCAATATCCTCTAATGTAATTTGAATAAAAATTTAAATTTCTTGGGAACTATTTACCACATACCGCTTTATCGTTTACACTGTGAAGTTACCTTTTTTATGATACAGGGTGCTGTCAAAATTGGAATAAAAACAGAATCCACAATCTTCGCGTAATTCCTTTTTTTTTCAAATGGGACACCCTGTATGTGATTATTTATTTTAGAATAATGCGTTGCCCACTATCGATATGTATTACTATTATACCTATCTCCTGCAGTTTTCAAATAAATCAGCTTTATACAATTTTGTCACAAAAAATTAATTTTCTTATAGGCTATGTGGTATTAAGTTATTCTAGTCCAGTAAATGAAGGGACAAAGCTCCTGAAAAGTTCCTGAAGACTCCACTTTGGGCTCAATTCGTAGGTCACGGCAGGTGTTTTTAAACGAGGAAAAACTTGACGCGATTGAGTTTACGGAAGGGGGGGAAAATGCCCCCTAAACCGTGGATAGCGGGTTTCTCGATAATATCTGGCTAAATATGCGAACTAGAGAATTTTTCTACAGATAAAAAATGAAGATCGTCTTATTATCTACAAAAATGGTCCCTATCAATTTTTTCGAAAATTCCATAGTTATCGAGATAATGAGAGCTAAAAGTCTCCTCATTTCAGTTGCTGCTCTGTCTGTAGAAATTCTGTTGTCTATGCATTAACTTGTAAGGCGGCGGACGAATTGTTCATCACAATGGGAAGACTCGTAACTATCGTTCCATGTGACTTGCAGCTCGTTCGTACATGACAAAATTATTTTAAAAAGCGGTCAAAGTTTTTTCCACAAGATTTTGAGATTATTTCATTAATTCGTTCAAATTGAGCCCAAAGTCAAGTCTTCAGTAACTTCAGGAGCTTTCGATATTTTCAGGTGTTCAGTTACTGGACTAATATGAAATTTTTGTTTAAATGTTTTGATTTGTATTTTATTCTGTAGACTGCTTCATTTTAACGACATTGTACCGATGGACGAGTCCGCTGCAGAAGAGCCTATTGCTGTACCTAGTAGAGCGGAACGGATAGAAAACTTGAAAAAGAAGAAAAAACTGTTCAAAAATCCAGCTGCCATGGACTACGATGAAGATGGACTGGAAGAAACTAATAAAAGAGAAGAAAGAGTTCCTTCTACGGATACAAATAGTCAACCGCAATCAAGGTCCGAGTCTCCAAGTGACGAATATAACGGAGTTGATTATAATACTCTAATACCCGCTATAGCTATGGAAGAGGGAAGTGATGGAGAAGGAAAAAAAGACGCTAAACCACCGAATATATTTAAAAAATTAACGGAAATGGTAAAAAATATCTTTAATAATTAAAAAATATTATTTTAATCATGATTTTTTTTTATTTACAGCAAAGAGAAGGTGTTGAAATTGTAAAAATAGTAAAAACCGACAAATCCCGACCGAACGAAGCTGTGAATAGAATCGGAATAAATCAAGCAATCTCAGTTCGACAACTACTTCCTGGAGAAGAATACATTAATCTAACCAGTAACGTGGATTTCGGTAACGTTAAGGAAAAAACTACAGAAGGATGGGAAAAATGCACTAGCGTTATACAATATGACGAAGAGACTAAAAGACTATGGCAGGAATTACAAAAGCCTTACGGCAATCAAAGCAGCTTTTTGAGGCATCTTATTCTGTTGGAAAAGTATTTTAGGTAAGTTGAAAAATGGTGGAATTATTTGTTTGAAAATTCGAAATTTCTGATGTCCGAAAATTGGCGCCCAACGTTGGGCCCGATTTGTAGATTGATGTTTACTTTTTTTTTCGGACCGAGATGGGTAACATGTTCGAATGGGTCCTTACCAGTACCCAGACAGTGTTGTATCACTCCTACCTCTCACATGTCATATCGAGACCTTCTCTTTCCCTAATCATGCTCTCCACTTATCTCCATCCATTTTCTCGCCTCTCATCATTAACTATACCATGTTTTCCCAAACCACCGCCACCCCTAGTGTATTTTCCAAAAACTTTGGAACTTCCTCGTTCTTCCAGCATCTGAACAATGTCCACCTTGGCGCCCAACGTTGGGCCCGATTTGTAAATTGATGTTTTCCTTTTTTTCGGACCGAGATGGGAAACTCGTGTTCTAACCAGTACCCAGACAATGTTGGATTCATCCCCAAGGGAATGCCTACCAACCAAACCCACCGCCAACTCGCCGTTACTCCCTCCTCGGAATCACTACCTTAGCATACTTCAAGGCGGGCGGCGGTTCCTTACACAACTCCGTCATCTTCTCCCTTCTATCACTCCCACCTCTCACATGCCATATCGAGTCCTTCTATTTCCCTAATCATGCTCTCCTGGGATACAATTCCCTTTACATATTAAACGCTTGATTTCACAGATACGCACTCACAATAGTAATATAATTTACATGTATGTTAATAACAATGCATACACAATAAAAACCAATGAAGTATGTACTATTTGTAACTGCCTTGCCTTAGAATCTCTACAACACTTATTTTTTGTTTGTCCAGTGTATGAAGGAATTAGACGTCCCTTTCTTGAAATATATCAATCCGTAACTGACATTGAATCAATAATAAATAATGAAGCCGAACCACAAATTCTCTATCAAATATATGACATAATAAAGAGAATATTAAAAATCAGGTCTTTCATTGTAAACGAATAATATCACCTCACTCTTGTCAAGATATGTTTTCCAAACCTAATCTGCTATAAAATTTATTATTAAAACATGTTTTGTATTAGCTAATATTGTTATAAATGTTGTCACCCTTGTTCATGTATCCTCATACGAAAGAACAATAAAGATATATCTATCTATCAATTCCCTTTGAGTCAAACAGTCCCTTGAAGTATCTACTAACAGGAATTATTTGATTAAAAATTCAAAATTTCTTATGTCCGAAAATTGGCGCCCAACGTTGGGCCCGATTTGTAAATTGATGTTTACTTTTTTTCGAGACGGGAAACCCATGTTCAAACTGGTACCCAGACAGTGTTGGACTCATCCCCAAGGGAATGCCCACCCACCTACAACTCGCCGTTACTCCCGCCTCGGAATCACTACCCTAGCATACTTCAATGCGGGCGGCGGTTCCCTACTCACTCTCCGTCACCTTCTCCCATCTATCACTCCTACCTCATACATGCCATATCATGCTCTCCACTACGCCACTTAGCTCTATCCATTTCTCCTCGCCTCTCAACATTAACTCCACCATGTTTTCCCAATACATCACCTCCCCTAGTGTATTTTCCAACTTCCTTAGAACTTCCTCGTTCCTCCAGCATCTAAACAATGTCCCACATCATCCTCCACTTCACACCTCTCACACACCTGTTTTTATTTTCCCAATCTTGTGAAGGTAACCTACTCTCGACCCATGTCCAGTGAGCACCTGCGTCTAGAAGTACTTCACCTTCCCGAATCTCCTGCTCCCTTTTAGCACGCCCTCATAAAAATCCCACCTTCTCTCCATTTCCTCATCCATCCATTCCTGTACTACCTTCAGCGTTTCTGTCTGGCTATAGCCATCACGTCCAATGGATAGGACCTTGACAGAACCACTGCTGCCAGTCCACCCACTGTCCTATACCCCTGCACTCCCTGGAGTATCGCTCTCTGCACCTGCATTCACCCCTGCTTTTTTTGTTACAGAAATGGTGATCTGGTACTATCACCAAACGCTAGTCATCATTCGATAAATTATAGTGAATCTGTACATAATAGATTAAGAGCATACGATAACATACCAACAAGTGCTGGAAACATACAACCAATGAGTATGATTCCTTTCAATAAACCATCAAACAGAAACGTGAATAGTAGTACTGTCCATTCAGGTGAGTCTCATTAATAATAATTTTAAGATTATGTTTATAATAAATATATATTTCAGCAATTAATAATTCCACTCCGATCTATTCGTCAATAAATACAATAAGTGCCGCTATCTCCAAACCGATTGGTACGACAGCTATGTCCGTTACAAGTATTCCTGTAAATCCTGCTAGGAGTACTCCGCTTACCATATCTCAACTCAACAGTCCGCCTTTACTACCCACTGCTTTTCAATCTATAAGACCAAAGATGGGAGCGCCACCTGGTTTGATTTCGTTACATCCTGGTACGGTTAGACCAGTTGCTCCGATGGTTAAAGTACCTCAACATCAGAAGATCAAATTCCCCATCACCAAGAGCTGGAGACCGAATCTGATTCCGATTGATCCTAATAAAAAACCTGAGAGAAAGACTGGATTCGTACAGGTAAATATTGTTCTTGCAAATAGCAACTTTATAGTAGTCTACTTCAGATTTTTGAGTTCTTGGAAGTATTATTTTATATTTAGCGTGCACCTGCTTTAAAATTTTATTCTGTTTATCGAATGACTTTTGCAGGTAATTTCAAGTGGAAGACCTTATCATATAACACTGGAAGATTACAAGAAGATGTGCGCGATAAAAAGAAGTTTTGAATTGAAGCAAAAACGTCTGCAGGAAGCGCAGACTCCGAAACCGATCCTAGTGACACATAACTCCGTTCTCAAGTCGATTATTCCAAAAAAGGGTTTGGTTATATCAAAAACCACGCCTTTCAGCACTATTCCCAAACAAGAACCTCTCAGTCATCCTCAAATGTCCGAAGGTGCACTGGAAAGTGAAAACATCCTGGAAAAATTGGATAAACAAGTGGAAAAATTGGAATCTAAGTTGAATGAAAAAGCGACATCTCTTCTGTTGCCGAGGATACCGAAGTCTTTGACGGTTATACCACAGACTGTAACTAGAAAAGCTTCGCGGCCTTCTAGTCCTGTGTTACTCATCACGAAAAACAGCAGTGGCAAGTCATGATTGCATTCAGTGACAATTTTTTAAAGTGCCTATTAGATGTTTAATGTGGGCTTGTAGGAATTTGGAAGTACTCCATAAATCCTACTAATATGTCATAATCGGTCAATTACTGACTTATCTGTCATATTGATGACAGATGTCAATGCGGGTAGTGATCCGATAAATGGTTACCATGGAAAAACTGCTCGAAGGTACAAAAAATGAGATAAATCTGGAATTTTAGGAATATTTTCCTTGATTACTTGAATTTTATTGCAATGACCAACTTTCTGTGTTGCCAGTCTTTAAGTCAGCGCCAAAAAATTGTACCGGCCAAAACCAAAACTTGTACTGTCAGAAATGTCAATCCAAGTGATGGAAAGTATTCACTTCCCTTTCTAAAGCTTATCATGTGTACCAACACAACTTTCAGCCAATCAGACGTAGTCTTTGATAATTTTTGGGTTGGAAACTTGGATAGAAGTCCCTTTATTAAAAATTATTGAGCAGAAATTACTTTTTAAATCACCCATACTGGTAAAATTGTGCGCAGATGTGATAGTGGCGCTAGAATATCATTTGTTCTCATATAACAAAAAATAGTAATTTTTAACAGTGAGGCTAGAGTTCCGCAGGCGAAATTATGAATATGAAATTAGAGTACATGATTTATACAGAAATCCGCAGAAAATGTCATAATTTACGCATGCGCGGTGGAGTTATTCACTAAACAACGTTTCATGATTAAATTCCGTTCAATGGTGGATTAAAGTCTATTTTTGAAAGAATTTCGTCCGCAATTTGGCTTAATATTATTTTAAGGGGAAGGGTGAATGCAATGATTATATTTCTTTCCCCTTCTCCAAATAAACAATATAATGATATCAACTTATATAAATGTGTTTATAATGCCATTTATTTTCTTGGGTTTGTAAGCCAGCAAACGGAATTGTTGAAAAAATACACTTTAGTCCGCCGTTTGACAGAATTTAGGTATCAAACGTCAGCTGGGAATCTCAGGATGGCGGTAAAGTAGGTATGTAACGTAATGTACTGCCGCGCTTGCGCAAGTTATGAAATGCTTGGCAGATCTCTGTATATTTGGTATAAACTAATTTTAAATTTATCATTCCGTCCGCGGACCTCTAGTCACACGCCAAACGCCAATTGAACAACCGTATATACAGATCGCGTAATTTCTTATGGAACCTTCCTGGATTAAACAAGTACGACAAGGAAAATGTGAGAAAAACAGCTTGAAAGAGAGAGAAAATATAACTGTGCGCGCGCATCGGAGGCCAGGTCTAGGGGATGGCCGAATGTTGATTGTCCTTTACAGAGAGAAAGAGAATTCACTAGTAGGTGGTATTCAGAACGGACAATAAACATTCGGCCATCACCCAGACCTGGGTACACGCCTCCGATGCGCGCGCACAGTTATTCTCTTTCTCTGTAAAGGACAATCAACATTCGGCCATTACCTAGACCTGCGTACACGCCTCCGATGCGCGCGCACAGTTACACTTTCTTTCTATTTCACGCTGTTTTTCTCAGATTTTCCTTGTCGTACTTGTGTAATCCAGGAAGGTTCCATAAGAAATTACGCGATCTGTATTTTCAAAAATGTCGTATACCATAAAGAAGAAACTTTCAATGTCTGGTACTTCCAGATTTTTAACAACCACAACTACTGCCCTTATAATAACAAATTTCAAAGTTTTTTAAGTTTGGAATTTCATTTTATATAATGTTGGTATGATATAATGAAAAAAATTTACTTCGTAAAAGAAAAAAAAGTTTGTTGAAATATTGACAGTTGAATATTTTTTTAACACAAAAAAAAACAAAAACAAAAAAATTGTAAATATCTTTGATTTTGTAAATATTATCATATAACTGTTAGATAGTATGTTTATACAAAGTGTCGAAAAATAATTCCGCTAAAAGTATAATAAAAAACAAAATTTTTTTAATCTACAACAATCTATTGTATCTAATCTGCGCATGCGCAAATAATCAGAACTATACAATAGATCCATCACAGAATATCCTTCCTTAGATGCTCTAGTTCCAGGAATCTTCTTCTTCAATGAGATAATGCTTCACAGTCGAAAGATAATGGCTGTTTCCTCCTCTTCCATGTACAACTGATATGTTTCTCCCTATATATGCTTCCTTAGGGTTGGGTAAGCCGGTCACTATCCTTATCTGGCCTCTGCTGAGGTTTTTTGTCCAGGAACTTGCTGTGCTTAGTCAGTTGGCAAACTTAGCTTCCTGTTGTGTCAAATGGAGTCCACAATGTTCGAAGTAATCGTGAAACACCCTAGAACATGGAGGGCGGGTGTAATTTAACCATCCTTCTTTACCTGTCTGACCAAGAAGGGTAGATAATCCGACATGTAATTTCGCCGCTAAGAAGTGCAGGTAGGTCGAGTCATAAAATAACTCTCATCTTAATAATTTAACCATCAATATTTGGAAAAAGACAATAGTTTTCTATTTCTTATTTTCTGATATTTTTATACATAGTTACACTTTGATCAACCGGGTTTGGGCCTGGGTTTTCTTGTTTTTTTTTTAGTTTTCTATTTCTTATTTTCCGATATTTTTATACATAGTTACACTTTGATCAACCGGGTTAGGGCATGAGTTTTCTTGTTTTTTTTAGTTTTCTATTTCTTATTTTCTGTTAGCGCCCAAAATACACATCGGTCTTGGCGCCTAGTTTACATGTTGTAAAAAGTGCATTAATCTTTTAGCGCCCAAATTACATCCGCCCAACATGGATGCTGTTACAAAAAATGTTTCACTCAATTTCCTGTGTTTAACTTGTACTTTTTTTTGTAGAGTTTTCTATTGGCGGGATAGTTTTTGCGACACTGTAATTGCGGAATGTCTCAATCAATGTAGCCAATAAATATTCGATTATTACACATTATAGAGAATTGTTACCAACTTCAATTTCCATACCAAAGTATTTATTTATTTTTGTTTTAATCTAGTACAACGCGTAACGTCATATTTATTTAATAAAATTTAGTATTCCTTACACCAAGGGTGATGATATTATATTAGAAATCTCAACACGGCCATACTAGGTTTGTTAATTGAAAGGTGACTTTATTTATATCGATAAATGGTCGCGTTCATCCCAACGTAGCGATACCGGAACGATAATCAATTTCCTGCTGAATGCAACTGATTGATGTCAGCCGATGTTGCAGATGCCATTTTTGCCATCAGAAATACGCTACGCGACCGATAAATGATGCTTTAACTGTCATTTATGACAAATTTCATGTTAATAACATGAAATGGCATAATTTTATAACGTGAACATTGTTGTGGGAAATGCAAAATGTTCTACAGTGTGAAAATAAACATTCACTTCCCCCCATCTCCAGACGTTAAAGGCGAACTGCAAATGCCTGAATATGTGGACGATGTCACGTATGACAACGAGACAAGCGCTCGTCCTATTTGATCCATGTCAAGGTCAACTTTAATGGAGCTTAACTATTTTTCACATAAAAATCAATGCAGTTTATTTTATTCATTTTTTTTAAACAAAAACCTTTATATAATAGTGCCCGCGAAATTTGTAAAGTCGCCCTTTTCTTAACAATTTGGTATATAAAGTAGTTTAAAATTTGACTGGCTGTTCCGATTGCGGCATTCAGTATTAAAGAAAAATATCACATATTAAACTTGTAATTTATAAAATATTAAAGCAATATTTTATTTTATTCTAAGAGGAAGTATCATATATTTTCTTGAATGTTTCAAATAAGCATCTTTCATCTTTTGTGCTGAAATGTTTAAATTTTGATCCAAATTTTGGTAACTAACTAGAAAGTGTCAAGTGTCAACTTTGCTGCTGTCAGAAGGTATATGACAGATGGCTGAACCATTGAAACTAAGCAAAAACCATGTTGAGTGTGGCTGACTTCCGTCTGAGTGCAGTTTCATTGAATAGAATCATTTCATTATTTATTACTAGTTAATTTCCATTATTATTGTTTATTACCAAAAAACACAACGTAACTCAAACAAACACATTGACAGCGCCAAAGATGACATGATAAGTTTTCTGTTATCTTTGACAGCGCTGGGCAAACAAACACAAATAATTGATGCTGTTTATGATGCTCTACTGCTGAGAGGCAGCGCAATAATTCAGACGGAGCTCTAACCGATATCACACATTCTCCGTTATCAGGTGCCATTTCTGTCATTTTATTGTTGATAGTAGCTATGGAAAAAGTAGACAACCCACCTCACTTGATGTTTGAATAGACGAGTTCAGTTTGAGGTCAGTGTTGCCAATAATAGGTAGATTATATGACAAGAATGACAGTTGATGTCTACTATTCAAAACAAGATTTTTGCAGGTTTTTATCCATGCAAACATCTCAATTGCTTTATTGAAACATTTAATAAACCCCCGAAGAGTAAATCTTAAAATTTAAAATGACGATTTTGCCAATAACTCCAGGTAGATATTATCTGTCATTATTGTCATAAAAACCGCTCCGTTTTTTTGTGATTGGGTGAAAATATCAACAAAATTTGTGATCAAAGATTTAAACATTCTCGGTATACCAATATATGCATTTTCTAAGTTGTACTTATATACAATACGGTAAAATAAAACCCCTATATATTATTTAATGTTATTATCTCTTTTTTACAATCCAAAAATCAATCATGAATGTATTATTATAAAATATGATAGAACTGTATCTTTTTTTTTTTTCTATTCATTACTTTATATTGTGTTGTACATTATTTTCAACCTTTGACGCTTTTTGTCAAAATATGTGGTGTTAAAAAGGTTAAAACGTTTTTATGGAACTATTTACTTTTCATGATCAAATAAAGATTGGTCCAATTACATAAATTATGTTTTATTTTCCGATCCTTACGCATACAAATATCAGTGGCGCCTGGTACAAAGGGCAAAGTGCCCACCCATACACCAAGATTAACAAAGAAATGCAGTACACCATTTTATTTTTTTTACCTATTTGGAGCACCAAACTAGATTATACATACACTTGAAGAAAGGGGCTCTCCGGTTCCGTCAACCATTAAATTGTAGGTCCAGCAGTTCACACATCATCTCTCCTATCCGGGATGTGGATGTAGGTATATTTAGTGAAATTTAGCCACCCCTACAACGATACGCCACTGTCTAATATCCAGAGCAAATTCTTTAATTACAGCTAACAGGGTTCGTTTAAGATTTTCTCAATTATTATAGAGGCATGGAATATTGACGGACTCTATTTAATCTCAAAAGTGTGCACCTGAAGATATCGATTTTCCAGATTCGACACCGCTAGATTAATTTTTTCATTGAAAACATTTAAAAAGTATATTTATGCAATTAGATCTATGAAACAGGAACCTGTTTTTGTTTACGTGAAAATATCAACGTAGCTGCATTTGAACTACAAGGCGGTAAATAATGCAAAATTCTCAGTATTTAAATAGAGATGAAGACAGATTAATCAGAGAATAATATACCTACGCGCAAGTTGTGATCAACAAAAATCGTCAAAAATAAAATTCGCAAAAAGCAGTTTGAAATGAAGACTAAACAGTTTTTTTTAAATTAAATAACAAACAAACGGTATAAACGCGCCTGTCTATTGCTGTGTATTTTTTTGGGAAACGTCAAATTTATAGTGTCAGTCATGTGTAAGTAGCAAACATTTTTACAACTTACAATTAAGATTTTTTTTAAGTTTCGACAATGATGTGAATTTCTGCAAAGGGTAAGATATTAATTTTTACTATTATAAATGTGTCGGCGTATTTGTTTTTTACTTTTTGAAAATAAACTGTAGTAAATGCGTTTTAACTACACATACGTCAACATATTTTTTTAGAAAGTTTTTGTTTGCAGTCTGCGATTAATAACTAAATTCTTATCAGTGTTCTTGCTTAATTGTTATGTTTGAATGTACATTAAAACTCTAAATTAGATGAAATTTCTTGGTCATACAATAATAGATTTAATGTATACATAACCTCACACTGACTTTTTTTTGTTCAAGGTAGGTGTACCGATTGTAAATTTAATGATGATTTAACTATTTATTATACGTTCTTTTAAATAAACCACATTTAAATGTTAATGATATTACTCATGTGCATTCCATTAAACACAAACAATCACGATCTAATTAAAATTAGGTATTGTAAGTAGGTATATGAACCCAAACACAAAGATATTATGGGGTGTGTTAGTTAAAAATAGAAAGTACAATGGTGTTCATTTTAATGAAATTGTGCTATTTATATGTATTAATTTGAACATTTAGAAGAAATTATTTTTCAATTGTGATGTTTTATTTTAGTGAAATCAGTAGGATTAAAAGTATTTGACTTCACCAACATGAGCTCGCTCGCAGGAAAAATGAAAAATAGATACCAAGATCCAGGAACAGCTATTTTAAAATCTATCGATCCAAACATAAATACTAATCAAGAGATACCGAAACATGCCTCGGG
Source organism: Galerucella pusilla (assembly GCA_910591695.1). NCBI lineage: Eukaryota > Metazoa > Arthropoda > Insecta > Coleoptera > Chrysomelidae > Galerucella > Galerucella pusilla. The sequence continues at coordinate 62,952 of CAJUYI010000823.1, forward strand.
TGACAGTCCCATAAATCTGATACCGGATCTACAATCGCTCAATCTTACTTTTGATATTGATGACAACGATTCTAAGAGTACTCTGCTCATTGATGACTGTGAAAATTTACAAATAAACTCAGAAGAAGATTTTCTAACAGCTCTCAATATAAAACCAAATGAAAGAGTCAAAGTTGTTTCAATATTTGGTAACACAGGTGAAGGAAAATCTTATACTATGAACAAAGTCTTTTTTAATGGTGAAGAAATGTTCAGGACTTCCTCTTCCCAGACTTCTTGTACTCTAGGCGTTTGGGCCATGTACAATCCTGAATTCAAAGTTATATGTTTGGATACTGAAGGATTTTTGGGTAAGTTTTACTTGCAATTTTTATCTAGCTGTTAAATGATGTTAAAGTTGAGGTCACACATTGATAAACTCTTTAATTGATAAGATTCAGGAGGTAACTATCACAAATTTTTATTTATGTTTAATTTGCTTCCATGTATAATTTATTTTTTAAACTAATTTGACATAGTTTATGCTATATTTTTATCAGCTTAAAAGTATTTTTTTTGTATTTTGTTATGTTTGTATCAGCTGACACAAGGACATATTATGGCAGAGATAATGTAGCAATTTTAATAATGTTTACTTTAAATGATACTGACCTTCATTATACACTTACCGACTTAAAATTCGATCCATTCAAAACAATGATTTATTTAAAAATGCCATAACTTTCAAATGGGGAGGCTGATTTATTTGAATTTTTTACCAACTTTTAGATAAAATACTGTAGTTTTAAGGTTATTATTCGGACACCTAAAAGTAATTTAGTACTCGCCGCATATACAGGGGAGAAGAGAAAACAATTTATTCCTCTACTTTTGACACACCCTGTAGGTTAATTCTGCTAGTAGATCTGCACACAATTAACTTTATCAAGAAGACTGATTTGTTTCCAACATTTTGTTTTTTTATTTACCCCAATATCTTAATTTGTTTGTGAAATGTGACGGTTTAAAGAAAATGCAACATTTTAGAAATAGTCATAATTTAAATGACCGTAGAGATTAAACTACAAAATAAGTAGAGTGCTGTGGCCAACTCACAATATGACAACTGTCAAATATTCGTTACTTGGCATTTGCAGTTTAATTGACTTTTAATGCTAAGCGATACGCTATCTGGCGGAATAAACTCGCATCAATGTCACGTGACCAGCAAGTGTGATTGATTTGTATTTATTTACATCCAAGTGTGCATTTGTGTGAGGATTATAGTTGTTTGATAGTGATAAATAGTTTGTTAAAAGTGAAAATGACCAGCAGAGCAAATTGTTGTGTACCTGGATGTAACTCTGTGTACAAAAAAACCCTGATTTGACCTTTCATCATTTTCCAAATGAGGGTCAGAGAGTCGAGAGTATTGGAGAATCCGGAATGATTACTATGGTTGATAGAAAGAAACTGTGGGAGATCAAATTGAAAATAGGAAAGAGAGTTACCAAAAACATGAGAGTTTGCTCTAAACATTTTGTCGAGGACGATTTCATAACTCCTAGTAATTGTAAGTATTTTGTTTTTTATATTAAATGTGGTTGAAATAATTATCTAACAATTTTTCAGGGGGCTATCAGAAACGGTACCTGAAAAAGACTGCTGTACCAAGTAAAAACTTACCTGTGTCCAGTGTTATAACAAAATCAAAAAGTCTGAAGGTAGAAGAGAAAAAGAGAAGATAGGAATGAAAAACTTACTGAAAGAAGACAGGCAAGTTCTCTTGCTGGTTATTTTTATTGAAGTCAAAACTAAATAACTATACTTACTAACTATTGGTCATTTCAAATTTTAGGTTAATCAACTCCCTTCCACCTCCAAGGATGACATGATATCGAACTCATTTAGTGACTTTGATGGAGCTAAAGCACTACTGGAGCTTCAACATTTGTTGAATGCGAGGATAAAGGTTTTCAGAATTTTCAGGAATACTTTTCCTTTGCATTTGGTACCAATTGTTGAAGATATATTCACAATTATTTGTGGTATTGTTAATTTACAAATATTTATAAATTAAATAATACACAGAAATTTCATATTTTTATTCTATACAAGAAATGTCACACTATTTTTGAGAAATAATAACTATTTTCCTGACTTGATGCATCTTGAAATAATTCTTCTAAAAAAATTGTTGTTGTTAACCAATAGTTTATATATCCTTAAATATTTCAGAGATAAAAATTAATTTATCAATTAATATATTTATAGTATTCATGGTAAATCATGATGAATAATAAATACAGTTTATAAACAGATATTGAAAATCTGTTCAGCTCGTGCTTACAATAGTTGTGCTTCTCATACAGTCTCCTTACCTATTCCCACCTCCTCTCTAACAAAAAAATCTATTATATATGATAGTAAAAGATTATTTAATCATTTGCCATTAAACATTAGGAAAATAAATAACAAAATGCATTTTAGGAGAGAGGTAAAAAGATTGTTGACATCAAGTGACTACTATAAAGTTTCTGAGTACTATGTCAATTCTTTTGCATAGTGTTATGTTTGCTTAGGATTTAGTAATTTACATATTATATTGTTGTTTTTTGTATCTTGTATAAATATTTTAAATCTTGTTGTTATAGATTTATCTTTAAAATTAATTTGTTGGTCTAATTGTTCTTAGGTTATTATGCTTTAATTATAAGTTGTGAATCTTGAATTAATAAATCTATATTTGACTTTGATATAATCTTGTAGGCATCATTCAATACCTGTTATTTTATTCTTGTGCCTTCTTTTCCATTCCAATGTTCCTTACTGGCAGCACATGCTTTCTGAAGTGCCTGCCTTACAGCTGCAAGTAAATGTCTGTATTTCAACCTTGCAATCTGAAATAACTAAAAATATTCCATTGATTTCATGGGGATAACTTTTCACTGCACTAGTTTGCAAACAATAGGATTTGATCATCCATTTTTGCCCACTTTTTCTCTGACTCCACACACAATAACATGGTTCTCTGCCAGAACAGCTTCACCTTTTACAATGCATCTGCTGTTTGGAGTAGCAGATAAATAATCAAAAATTGAGGACAATGACAGAAACATCTCTTCAAAAATATATAACAGATTATCCTGTTCGAAAAAATAAAAAAACTTGCTCAACCACAATAAACTATTAGGTTATTTACAATGCAATCACACTTGGCGTCAAAAAGCATATGTTTTTCGACAGAATGACAGCGGGGGAAAATTAAGGTTAAAATGTCAATTATCAGTATTGAATTTAACATCATGGTTTTAACACCTACTGATGCAGCACGAGCATTTGCTCTGGTACAAGACGGTAGGTCTCGGTATTAAGGCGGCGCCAGACATGCGGCATTCGGCGAATACCGAGCGACTGCTCGCCAAGTAGCAAGTAGTTGAGTTACTCGGCAAGGTGTGCGCCAAATGACAAGCACCTAAACCAGATATTCGCCATTCGTTGGATGCGGATTCAGAGCGTTATACGGCAAATATTCGTTTCCTTTGATTTTGCTTCGAAAGACCGACACACAACGGGAACTACGCGAGCACTGCACAAATACTAAAATTGGTCATTGGCAAGTAGCGATCAACCCGTCCACACACTCGCTACTTGGCGAGCAGTCGCTCGGTATTCGCCGAATGCCGCATGTCTGGCGCCGCCTTTATGCTTCTAGAATGTTGGGTGTATCAAGGTGTAGCGTCCAGAGAGCTGTACAACGTTTTAATGAATCTGGTAGTTTTTCGAGACGAAGAGGATCTGGCAGACGACGTTCTACAAATGTTCGAGATGATCGTTTTGTAACATTAAACGTTTTGCGAGAAAGAAATACTACTGCTGTCATGGCTCGAAGTCGTTTGGAAGAAGTACGCCAAGTAGCTGTTAACGAAATAACTATTCGGATATGGATTACGCTCCAGAAGACCTGCAAATGGTCCGGAGTTACTTCGATTTGCCAGGGAGCATCCACATTGGAATGTCGACTGGAGTAAGATTTTATTTTCCGACGATTCAAGGTTTTGTTAACGTTCTCCAGATGGCCGTGAAGGAATATACCGAAGAAGAGGCGAAAGGTTTGACCAAGCAAATTTTTACACAAGACTCAGTTATGGAGGAGGATCGGTAATGGTTTGGGGCGGCATAAGCATGGAAGCTCGTACTGATTTAGTCATTGTTGGCGGCGGGGATATTTTCGTGATGTGCTAGATCCACATGTAATTCCATTTGCACCGTTTATAGGAAACGAATTCATGTTTATGCACGACAACGCTCGACCACATATTGCGAGGATTGTATCTGGACGAAACAGAAATTCAAAGGATGAACTGGCCATCACGTTGCCCAGACCTCAATCCAATTGAGCACGTCTGGGACATGATGGGCAGACGAGTTCGTAACCGAGTTCCTTCTTCAAGTATTTAAATTTTTTGAGAGATGCTTTGGTCCAAGAATTGGATCAGATTCACCAGATGAAGATTCGACATCTAATAGAGGGTATGCCATGACGCATTGAGGCAGTTATTCGTCATTAATTTGTAATAATCATTAGTTTATTTGTTGTTTGATTTGTTTATAAAATTATGTATTACTCTGCTAAAACTGAATAAGAAAATTAAGAATGTTGCATCTTCTTTAAACCGTCACATTTCACAAACAAATTGAGATATTGGGGTAAATAAAAAATAAAAATGTTGGAAACAAATCAGTCTTCTTGATAAACTTAATTGTGAGCGGATCTACTAGCAGAATTAACCTACAGGGTGTGTCAAAAGTAGAGGAAAAAATTGTTTTCTTTTCCCCCCTGTATATCCAGCGAATACTGGACTACTTTTAGATGTCCGATGAATAATCTTAAAACTACAGTATTTTATCTAAAAGTTACTAAGAAATTCAAATAAATCAGCCTCCCCATTTGAAAGTTATAGCATTTTTAAATAAATCATTATTTTGAATGGATCGAATTTTAAGTCGGTAAGTGTATATTTTTGTTTTTGTTCATATAGAAGTATTTCTTGAATTAGTGACGTCACAGCGTATCATAGGTGTAGAAATAATATTTTTATAAGGGATTCACTTATTAGAACTTTAGTTCTTTACGTTGGGTTGGAGCGAAGCGACAGGGGGTTGGTTATTCGCAAAAGATCTGACCGTAACGTTACGTTACGTTGCTGCCTTATGTGCATAGAGCCTCTCCCTCTCTCTAGTTTACGAAGCAGCGATTCATATGCTTCGGCCGGGAATCGAACCCGGGTCGCCCGCGTGGCAGGCGAGCATTCTACTCACTCACACTGAACCACTCTACTCTACAACTACAACTTAATGATAATCGATCAATAATAATCGATTATAAATTGATTAATAATGATCGATCGTTGATCGATAAAAAAAATCGATTATTATTCAATTCATAATAATCGATGGCTGATCGATTGGAAATATTCGAATATTCATCGATTATATACAATAGGTTATTAATCGATTGTTGATGAAGGATTGATGATAATCGATTGAGGTTAATCGATTGTTGATAATTGAATATTAATCGATTGCTGATAATCGATTGTTAATAGTAGACTATTTATTCTATTGTTGATAATCGATTATTTAATCGATCAGTGATCGATCAAAAATGATCGATTATTAATCAATTGATAATAATCGATTATTAATCAATTGATAATAATCGATTGTTAATCGATTAGAAATAATCGATTATGTATGGATTGAAATGAAGTTTAATCCAAAGTAAAATAAATTCTTATATTAACATGTGTATTTATTTATTGATTAAAAAAATTTGATTATTGCTTAAAAGGAACTAAAGTTCTTACCCGTGACACGTTCTTCATTTTTTTTATAATTGTCTATGGGCGTACAATCTTTATTTTATTTAAGGCATTTCAAAGAAGGAGCATCAGCGCACTAGAATGTTATTAAAAGTAATGGCTGTATCAGATGTTATAATATACAGAACTAGAGCGGAAAGACTTCAAAGAGACATGTATACATTTTTGGGAGGTGCTTCGGATGCTTACAAAAAACATTTTAGTGAGGCATTAAAGAAAGCTCTGAGTAAGGCTGAGGATGGTTTCACAGGTGCTATAGGACCTGGAGTAATTATTTTCCATGAAACAAGGTAGGTTTATCTGGTATTCAAGTACTAAACATATTTTCGAGTCTTTTATATAAAATTATTTGTTTTCCAGACATACTGAAACCTTGCAGCATAGTGCAAATGTGACTCAATCTGCCGAAGATATTCTTCGGCAAAACTTTGGCGATTTGAATCTATCATACGATGCATTTAGTTTTATTAAATACGTTGGCGTTAAGACTGTTGGAGAAAAAACTAATTTTGACGATTTGAAAATAGCCTTACTAGATAAATTGGAAAGCACCGAAGTTAGGACGAAGAGGGATGCTAAATACATTTATTTAACGTTAAAGGTATGTTAGCATGCTGTTATAAACTTCTGTATCTGTTTTTTTAATATTCCAGAGTTTGAATGATAAATACCGTAATGAAATTACAAACAACACTTCGCCATTGTATCTACCTGCCTTCTTCACTTGCACGGATAAATGCCAATCGTGTAAAAGTAATTGCAATCTATCTATGGGTCATAAAGACGACGGGAATCCACATCAAAGTACACAAGAATGTAAATTTCAACACCAATATCAGAACCACGTGTACTTGTGTAAAGTAAGAACTCAATATTTTTGTATTTTTTGATAAATTCATGTTATTCAATTATAGGCTTGTTACAAAAACGGTGAAAAAGTTGTCGTTAAAGCCGGCTATCAAACAGATAATAATTATCTGTCCTGGTTTAATTACGTTTGGTCTGGGTATGTAATAGAATGTCCGAAATGTGGAGAAATCTATAGGAGTAGAGAGCATTGGTATGGTAATAAAAATCCCGAAGATGTAGCTGTACGAATGGAAGTAGTTCATATATGGCCAGGGGTGAGTAAAAACATTTTTCCTAAAATAGGCCTTTAAAGATGTTAAATTATAGTTTAAACAGTACCTTAACGCCATCTAGTGTGTTTCGTGCTTGTCTACGGAAGGTATCTATTGAGTTTTTGGGTGTTCGTGAACCTGCCGACAGATGTCGCAACAAATTACGTTCAAATTTAATTGAGCTTTACCTTCAATTTACATACTAGTAAGATCTAACAAATTATATTGACAATTTAAAAGAAACTCCTGTAGTTACTCTTGTATGTAGTAAATCATTGTTGGAACTTTAGTTCTTCACGCCAGGTTATGTTTGAGCGACCAGGGGTCGCGACGCAAAAGATCTGACCGTTACGCGTTACGTTACGCTACGTTATGTTACGTTGCTTCGTTATGTGCTTTGCTTGCGTGCTTGTGCCTCCTTAGTCTCTCTCGTTTACGAAGCAGCGATTCATGATAATATGCTCCTGCCGGGATTCGAACCCGGGCCGCCCGCGTGCAATGCGAGCATTCTAACCACTGAACCACCAATGCTATATTGAAATTCTATGCAAAGCTGGTAATCGCAGTGCTAGTGATCTACTTGAATTTGTTCGGATAAATTTTTACTATTATTTCCATATTTTTTTTTGCGCGATTAAGGGGTCTAGATACTTTTCGAAATACAGGGTGTTGAAATTTTGAAAACTTGAATGTTTTAATTCGATAACTTTAAAATGGATGGATAAATTGATTTGACATTTAGCAGGTAGTTTTTAAATGTAAAAGGGCATATTTTGAAAGAAATTGTAATTTGTGCAACTAGTATGGATATGATGGCCATATCGCACGAGGACGAAGATGGAGCACGACGCCGTAGGCGGAGTGCTCAATCGTTCAAGTGCGATATGGACAATCCACACGAGTCGAGCAGCATATTTTTTCTACGGCCCACTTAGGAAAAAATCTAGAAAAAAAAATTTCTATTAACTGTAATATAACTTCAAATTAAAAATTTAACAATTCAATTTTATGTTTCCACTAATTTTGTGGTAAACGTACAGATCTTGAATGTCCAATTTGTATAATGCTACGGTTTCCCTTTTTAAATATACGATGCTGTTATAAGTAGATGTTGCCAGTCGGACTCCATGAAGGGTACCGTACCATTATCTATAATATTGAATATTCTGCTAAATATTTCAAACGTCTACCTGTTGTCGTTATTAATATCAAGCAGAATAATTATTTTAAAATAAAATGAACAAATAAAAAAAACTTCTTCACGGGGAATCGAACCCGGGTCTACCGCGTGAGAGTCTGGTTTGCTTACTACTCGACCACCGAGAGATACGCAAATAGTTTATCTATAACGTCAGATGTATTACATAATTTTTGCTTAAAAGGAGTTGAAGTTCCTACCGTGTGTCCCGCGACACGTTCTACCTTTTTAATGTCTTTATAGGCCATTAAATTCTACTACATTTTCATAATCCGTTATATACTTTAAATAGGATAAAATGTATTTACAGGAATCATTCTCGGGATGTCATAATTCCGCTCAAAAAGTATTGGACGGCGTAACTATGGTCACCGATGTTATTTCTCACGTGGGATCTCAACCGAAAAAGATTGTAAGCAATTGGGCCACTGATATTATCGCTCCTAGTTATTGGAGACCCAACGACGAGATATTGGTGAGTCATTGCTTTGTTTTATATTGTAAAATTTTGATTTAAAATAATTGTCCTGTAACTCCTTCTCGATAGATATTTCATCTCCCTACTTTTTCCTTATTTTTTTACTTTCTCGCTCTATCTTTTTCTGTCCTATTTTTCTTTCCCTTTAGATTTGCTGTTATTCCCCCCTGAAAACGTTTTTTTTTTTGCAGTTTTTCGCTCATTCTTTCATTTATTATGTTTATCTTTATTTTCTCCACACCTTTGCTGCTGTATCACTAAGTTCTTCTTTTGTTACCTTGTTTGTTCCCTCAACCTCTTACTCTACCTTTCTTCTTTACTCGACTTCCTTTTCACCCAACCTTCGGTTTCCTTTGCTTAATTGCACTTTCCTTTTATTTTATTTCTTTATCTTCCTGTCCTATTTTTTATTTTTTTTATTTGCTATTATTCTCTTCTGATCTCGCTCTGTTATGCTCATTTTCTTATTTGTTAGTTTTGCTTTATCTTTCTTTTATCCTATTGCTAACTTCATATCTTTTTTTTTTGCTCTTTGGCTATTTTTTTGTTTGTTTTCTTTCTCTAGCTCTTTTTCTTGATCTCTCTCCTTATCTTTTTTTCTCTACCTTTTCCTCACTTTTTTACTTTTTTGCTCTTAATTTTTCTGTCTTACTTTTCTTTTGCTTTCGATTTGCTGTTTCGCTCATACTGTTTACTATTTATTATGTTTATCTTTATTTTGTCCACACCTTTGCTCTCACTATCTTCTTCTTCTGTTACCTTGTTTTTTCCTCAACTTTTTACTTTATCTTTCTTCTTTACTCAACTTCCTTTTCACCTAACCTTTGGCTTCCCTCTCTGTCCTATTCTTCCTTCGTTTTGTTGCATCTTTTGTCCCCTCCGTTGCTCTATGGCTATCCTCTTTCAATACCTTCTTTTCTTATACCTCCTTCCTTTTCCACCAATCTTTTTTTTATTTCTGTCTTATTTCTCCTTTGTTTTTGATTTGCGATTAGTCTCTCCTGTTCTCGCTCTATTTTTGCTCATTTTTTTATTATCTTTCTTATATCCTATCCTTTGCTCACTTCCTATCTTATTTCTTTTGCTCCTTTTCTATTCTTTGCTTGTTTTCTTTCTCTATCTCTTTTTCTTGATCTCTCTCCTTGTTATCTTTTTTCTTTTGATCTCTTTTCCATTGGCTACTTTTTAGATTCTTCCTATTATTCTTCTGCTCTTTATCTTCACCTCTCTACAACTTCCTCTACCATTATCTATTTACCATTATTCTTCGTTTTCAGCATTGTCACAAATGTCAAACTCCCTTCCAACTCTCAACCAAAAAGCACCACTGCCGCGCATGCGGTGAAGGTTTTTGCGAGGCGTGCTCTTCTAAAAAACAACCAGTTCCATCACACGGTTGGCTCGAAGACGTACGAGTATGTGACGACTGTTACACCGATCAACCTCCCAGTTTGTCCCAAGCCGTCGATTCAACGGAAAATCGAGCTCGACAAATGGGCGAAACCGTCATCAAAATCGTCTCGGCAGTAAAATCGGTATTAGACATACCGAAAGAATACATCAAAGATTCGGCAAGACCTTCTTATTGGACACCAGACAGCGAATGTATCCATTGTTGGGTATGCAACCAACCTTTCGGACCTTTAAGGACGCTGCACCATTGTAGAGACTGCGGGAATGGAGTTTGTGATGATTGTTCACGTTCTAGAAAACCGGTACCGATGAGAAGGTGGGACAGTCCAGTAAGAGTTTGTAATAAATGCCGATGATTAGTGCCATGTAAGAAAGCTGCGCATTTTTCGTTTTAGTTGTATCTGGTAGGTAGGAAGGCGAATTCAAAACAACCTTTTTTGTATGACACGACAAAATATTGACAAGAATGACATTATATATACCTGCGCGTACGCTTGTGCAAAAATACTGTCTTACTATTGGTTAGTCTTAATGTCAAATCGAAATGACTAAGATTCCAACTAAAGTGAACATATAGAGACGGCATTTGACATAAGTGTACACGTTTTTATGTATTTATTGTCAATTTTACAATGTTGACAGCTGTGCTATTATAATGAAGTATTAGGATTATAAAGAATTATGATTTTTTATATTTACATTCAAATATTTTGTTGTTTTAACAAAAGTACTCTTAGCTGGCATCAATGTTTTTATTTTTAATGTCTCTCGTCTCAAACTCCTGTGATATCCTTAACTCAATGTTCATAACATTTTCTTACTGTCAAAACTCTCTTCGACACTTACTTGACGAGCAAACATCTTTTGTGCTATATTCTATGAGTAACTTTGGGGTTTAATGTGTTTTGTGTACATTTACTTATTCGTCCAACACTTTGACCAATGAAAATGAATAGAAAACTCGGCACTTGTAAAATAATTCTTCTTATTCATAGCTTTATAATTGTTCTTCTTCTCTATCGTTTTTCCTCTCCTTTCCTTTGATATCCTCAGCTTCGATGAGGATGGACTACTCCACTCGAGACTTCATGTCTCTGTTTTGACAGTAACTTGACAATTTAATATCCAGTTTATATTTTTAATTCTCTATTCGTTTCTATCCTGCGTATTTCAATCAGTCTTTCATGATTTATTTCGAATTTCTATCCATCCCTTCAAAGTATCTCTGTTTTTTGCATTTTTATTCACTTATTTATTTAAAATTTTGGGTACCTACTTTCTCCAAGATCTCAGATATTCCAGAATCCATTATCATACAAGACCGGAGTGTTCTTTCTATTGTTGAAATTGGTCTTGACTTGGTACATTAAAGGCAACTTGTACTAGGTCACTTTTGGAAATATGGGATGATAATGGACGCTGTATACATGTCATGAATGTAGGATTAAAGTAAAAGCACCCGAAAATAATTAATTTCATACAAAATAGAAAAAATGGGTTATCTATGTAACCTAAAAGAGTAATTTTCTAGTCTGAATGTGTATAAAATTTGAATGGAAATTTAGGTAGGACTGCCTTCCTACTCTACTCACGATACCGATACCCAAAATAATTCCCTGACGATATATATCATCTGCGTGTTAAGATTTTTACTTTTTTAAGAAGTTATGCAACATAATTTTTTAGCTGTTAACTATTTTAATATATTTTTAAATGACGGTGGCTGATTTTATTCAACAGGTTGTTTTTTTGTATAGGTCAGTAATAAAAAGTTACTAGAATTAACCAAGCAGTTGTTCTAAACCTTTTAAATATTATTGCTGTGTTTACATCGAGTGTTGAATATGTATAGTTTTCTTCATTGACAGACAAATGGACATAAACATTGACAGATACAGACAAATGGACATAAACATTGACATATACAGACAAATGAACATAAACATTGACAGATACAAACAAATGGACATAAAAATTGACAGATACAGACAAATGGACATAAACATTGACAGATACAGACAAATGGACATAAACATTGACAGATAAAGACAAACGGATTTAAATATTGACAGATACACACAAATGTACATAAACATTGACAGATAAAGACAAACGGATTTAAATATTGACATATACAGACAAATCGACATAAACCATTGACAGATACAGACAAATGGACGTAAACATTGACATATACAGACAAACGGATGTAAACATTGACATATACAGACAAACGGATGTAAATATTGACATATACAGACAAATGGACAGATAAAGACAAACGGATTTAAATATTGACATATACAGGCAAATGGACATAAACCATTGACAGATACAGACAAATGAACATAAACCATTTGACAGACACAGACAAATGGACATAAAAATTGACAGATACAGACAAATGGACGTAAACATTGACAGAAATAGACAAATGGACGTAAACATTGACAGATACAGACAAATGGACATAAACATTGACATATACAGACAAACGAATGTAAACATTGACAAAACACAAAAAAAATCTTGAACATTGAGAGATACAGACAAACGAACACATTTACATACACACAACCAGGCAAAAACATGTACGTTATTTACAACTGTCAATAGTCTTCGTTAGATGCAGTGTTGTTTATTGTTGAAGGTAAGGAATAAAACGCAAACTGTAAAAAAATCATCCATATATTAAAAACGGCACTTTTTTTTTCATTTTAAGTACATTCACAATTTCTCTTATATACATATACCGGGGGAAGCGGTAGATCAATTACAAAAATATAACATACTAAAATCTACAAAAGGAATAAAAGTCGTAGTTACCATAATAAGTTAATACTGTAGGTTAAATAAATAAAAACTTAATTGCTAATGGCAAATCTTTTAGTCTTTCAGTGTATAAATAAAAAATTACAGGGTTATTAACAGCGTTCAAAATTAACAAGTCTCACTATGTGGTATTTAAAATCGTAGTGGAAAGCCAAGTTTGCTCACCTCAAACCTAACCTTACTTGTGACACATGTCTATTGTCAACATTGCGGTGAGTAAATGTGTTAGTGTCAAATCCCAGAATTGTTCTTTCAGTCGTGACGTTTGATATGAACCTTGAAAAGCGAAATACTGTAAACTTTTTATCATTTAGATTAAGTATATCTGCAAACGTTGAAAAGGAAGTTATTTGAGTCCCATGTCTTATGTCATTCTGGTTACTGGTTTTATATTGACAGCATTGACCTTGAAATTACACAGAATGTTGTTAATTTTGAGCACTGTTGACTACAGACTAAATTAACAAAACAGGCAAATCAATTTTATTTCGGAGCTTCACAAGTTGGTCAGTGCTGGAAGTGTTATGAATAAACGTATAGGACTTTCCCGGGAACATAGTTTTGCTAAGATGATCGTGATTTATAAGCACTTGTTCAGAATTTTGAATACAGTACCACTGTCCACCCGAGAAATTTTTTAAAAGAATAACTGTTCAACTTTCAGCACTGATTTAAAAAAATTAAAACAATGTTTTTACATAAAATTTGACACGACATTCACTTTCGCATGTTTAAAATTCGAAATTTCAATATTTACATAAAAATATATGTACAATTTAACAATATACAATTAAAAAAGGAGAAAAAAACGTCACTATCAGCCTTGCACAACTCGAAAAAAATATCACTAGAGCTATATATGAATAAAAAAAAAACTATTATAGTCAAGGCAGACAGCACAACAGGTCATTACAAACCTACAGCCGAATAAAAAGTCATACAGGGTGTCCCAATTAAAGAAAATACAATTTTTTGTATCCCCTTATATATTCCACACATGGTTGATATTTTTTTGATTCTGCAATAAATCGGTCTTCATAGTCGGGTTAGCATTAAAGGTGGATGTAAGAGCAGTAGGCGAGATTTTTAATGGAATCCTTTAAATGATAATCCGTTGCCTCCACCAATTTTTAGGCTGTGCTTATTGTACAATAACAGTTTATAGCCAAAACAACTGAAAATGGGCCTGTTTTTCGCCATGTTTTCGAATTTTACTCGAAAAGTATTAAGTTTATCGTGCATATGTATACAAACAAAGTTATAGAGCGTGAAATTTGCTATGAATTTCCTGGGTCAATATATAACAATTCTCATCACTGCAGGAACAGCGGATAAATAAGAAAAAAAAATTGAAAAAACAGCTGTTTTCAGACACAAAATACTAATGAAGCAATGTAAATCATTACTTGTCTCATAATACCTTATTTATTCCCGAACTGAATGCAATAAACGTGGTTTCGATATCTTATTTAGTTGCTGAGTAATCTAATTGTTAATAAACATTAGATAAAAGAAATAGACATTGTTAGAATAAAGACATATGCCACAAAAAATTGTTTAAACTTACAATAATGTTTTTACACATACTAGAAGGTTACAGCTATCATATGCAATGATTTAATCAACAATTTGTTCGGTTTAATTGACTCAGACGTTAGTTTAAAAAATTGGTTAACATTTTAACTTAGTAACAATTAAGATATCTGTGCGGTTTTTCATTTTAAATAAAATCTGAAAAAACCCACTTGAAGGACTTGAAAAAACACAACTTTTGGCGTTTTGAACGTTCAATTCGGACCATTTAATCCCAAGTTATTAAATCCCAAACTTGATCAACGGTTCTCGGCAAACGATCAACAAGCTAACGAAAAAGAAAATACCGACATGCTATACTCAGCCATGCCCTCCCCTCACAGCGCCGAGAGACTTTTCCGCGCACATTTTCTCTTTTTATTATTGATAAGTTATGAAAGGTAGGTGTGTTGAAAAATATCTGGGAAGCATGCAGAAGGACCTGCATGACAGTATTTTTTTTTTCGCTTTATTGTTGTTCGTTTGCCTATAATCGTTGATCAAGTTTGTGATTCAATAACTCGGGATTAAATGGTCCGAATTGAACTCTCAAAACGCCAAAAGTTGTCTTTTTCCAAGTTCTTCAAGTGGGTACTTTCAGATTTTAATTAAAATGAAAAACCGCACAGATATCTTAATTGTTACTAAGGTAAAAGTTGAACCACTTTTTTAAACTAACGTCTGAGTTAGTTAAACCGAAAAAATTGTTGATTAAATCATTGCATATGATTGCTGTAACCTTCTAGTATGAGTAAAAACATTATTGTAAGTTTAAACAATTTTTTCTGGCATATGTCTTTATTCTAACAATGTCTATTTCTTTTACCTAATGTTTATTGACAATTAGATTACTCAGTAACTAAATAAGATATCGAAACCGCATTTATTGTATTAATTTCGGGAATAAATAAGGTATTATGAGACAAGTAATGATTTACATTGCTTCATTAGTGTTTTGTGTCTAAAAAACAGCTGTTATTTCAATTTTTTTTACTTATTTATCCGCTGTGGCTGCAGGGATGGGAGTTTTTACATTTAGAACTACGGAGTTTTATAGCAAATTTCACGCTCTATAACTTTGTTTCCATGAATATGCTTATAAACTTAATACTTTTCGAGTAAAATTCGAAAACATGTCGAAAAACAGACCCATTTTCAGTTGTTTTGGCTATAAACTGTTATTTTGCAATTAGCACAGCCTAAAAACCGGTGGACGCAATTGATTATCATTAACCATGATATTTTTGAGGGATTCCATCAAAAATCTCCCCTACTGCTTTCACATCCATGTTTTGATAGTTTTTGGGCTAACCCGACTGAACTATCAGTGAAAGGGTTTGAAGAGGCGCAAATGAAATTTGAATAGACAATTTCTGAATATTTGTCATACCGTTGACGTGTTATTAAGTCTGCAAAAACTAATCTAAAAGAGAAAATCACACGATATTTTGATCACAATAAGATAATATCAAAGTCCACTAAACGTAATTTTCTCCGGAAGAAGAAACGTTTTCAACCGACGTTGTATTTTTACTTTTGCTGCCACTACAATTATCTCTACTATTCTTTTTCTTCTTTCGCTCTTTCGAGTTGACAGGCGACGAGGCTGCCCCTCCCGAACCGGACGTGGATTCTTGACGGACAGTAGTGGCGCTTGCGCAGTTGTTATTTTGCGAATGCGCGCTCAAACAAGACATCTCTATCATGTTCTGATTCTGGAAAACAACCGAGCTAGAAATTTCTGGAAATAAGATGAAATTAACCTAGGTTAAGTTGTGAGTAATAAAAAACGAATAAGCAATACACAAACATAGCTATTAGTAGTTAGTTCAAAGCCAAAATAAGTCTAAGTCCTTTTAATTTTTTATTTTGAATATAAACGTTATAGATACTCAAAGGACTTAGGCTGTTATGCGCTTGCGATAGAGAGACGTCGCCATTACAGTTCGCTGAAGATAAAGTAAACAACATGCATGTATGTATATATATATATGATTCAAATACCATCGCAAAGCAAGAGGAGCTGGTTTGAGCCACTACTACGCAAATGTAAATGTTCGTGATGCGGGAACAAACACAAAAATAAAACCTCACAATTTTATAGTTTCGTAGTAGAAACCAAAGATAAAGCCATTCGTTCAATAGTTATTAATAAAGGTAAGTATATGCTTAGTTCTTGACAAATTTAATATAGTTAAAAGCGCTCTTATCGTGCGGGTTCAAAGGTCACTAACCATATGTATCAAATCAGAAGACACAGAGGTTACCAAAATGTGAGATTACAAATATACCCGGAGAAAATAATTATTATGGTTGATGTTTCCTGCACACTGGTTGACGAATTTCCATTTTTCCATTCATTCTCGAAATAATCTATCAGATTAAGTACCATTTTTTTTACTTGAGGATGCAAAATACCGGAAAAGTGCTTCTTATTATTCATATTGTCACTTTGAATTGTCAAAGTGACATAACTGACATTTAAATAAAAGCTTCGCTGGTGAAAAACTTTTTAGAATCGCTGAAAACTAAATACATAATATCCTTTTTCCTTCCGTCAAAATTGCATAAGTCTGTCTTACTCATCTTACGGATTTTATTTGGTAGTTATGATTAAACGCGATAAAAGAAAACAAAAACGGTGAGTATGTCTTTGTTGAATCGTATGACCCGCACATGGAGCTAGTATTGAGAGGAGTCGCTACGCCTATCATAAAAGT
>CAJUYI010000824.1:1323-34930 GCA_910591695.1 Galerucella pusilla
ATAACTGGTCTTTAAAACACTTGCTCTATTTTAAGCACTCCGGCGTCGCCGTCGTGCTCCAAAAATCGCGCGTGTTTTAAAGACCTTAATATCCACTTATACTTTAATATACTATATCAATTTTAGGTTCCTATTCTTGAGGTGACAAAAAATTATACACCACAGGAAAAACTCCATTATTATGGGTTTTTCCTATACATAAGAAGTTATTGTAGTGCAACAATACAATTTTCCACTACTAGCTGTGGAGTTGACAACTATTGCTCCTTCTACCCAACTGAGAAGTTGAATTTCTTTGTTATTGGTTAAAAATTTTTCTATTATTAACCTAGGTCAATAATGGTCAAATTAAAATATTTTGAGAATTCGGGGATAGTAGTTCAACAAAAATTTGTGCAATATGATTTGGTATACCCAAGAGATTGTCTTCAATATATTTGCTGCTTGAAATCACCCATCAACATAAAATTGTTCGAATAAAAATGCGCCATTAGTTTAAAATTCGCGCTCAACTAAAAATGACTGATGACATAACGAGTACGTTCATAATATATCGAAAAAAGTACTTGTCAGTCAGACAACATTGTAAACGCTTTTCGTGGTGCGTTTGTGAATTTTTAAATTTTTGTCTTGAATTTGGCTAGTAGTGGAAAAATTGTATTTACACCATGGTGTTAAGGACATTTATAAACCTCGCACCTTATTACGCTCGGGGCATCGCCTTGGTGCATAAAATACTATTAATAATATACTCATAACTTACCATGAGTACCTAATTAAAAAATTACCTGCGTAAATACGTCTCTCTGGATCTTTAATATGAGCAAATTTGGCTATTTCTTCGTCGGGTGCTTGTAACGGATTGTCTGCGTTGCCAGTATGTGGGGCCAGATGAGCCATGTACATAAACATTGGATTCTTGGTGTCGTGTTCGCGTATTAAGTTTACCGCTTCTTGGGTAAATAACGTTGTACTGTATTTGCCTTTTGCGTTATAATCCACTTCTAAATTTCTTCTCATGTCATAACCAACCATATTTATGAACTGGAACGATACATTTTAAAAATATAATATCAGATTGGCTCCGACTGGCATGTATGAACCGTTCTGGAATCGTATCAAGCACTGTATTATTTGTACAAGAGCTGCATAATGCGCAAACTTGGATTGGGGTCGGTTCTTGAACATTTTCGTTGATAAGACCATGTTAACTCTGCCAATTCTAGTACCAAGCAACGTTCTACTATAGAGAAGTTCTACTATTACCCCCTTCCAGTTGATACAGTTGTTGTACCGTCCCAAGAATGATAGAAATCATTTGGAACGCGACAAAATGCAGTACTTACGCAAACGATTCTATCAGCTGGAACAAATCTGTGGTAGTAAACCTTATTTAACGTACCGTAGCATGTGTCATGTGAGTATAATAATCTTGAAGTCCTTGGAAATACCCGTAGTGTGTGTCAAATCCTCTGTATGTAGGTGTATATTCTTTTTCAAAATATCCCAAATGCCATTTTCCAATGGCGTGAGTGGAGTATCCATTTTCTTTTAGAATTTGTGGAATAAGAGTTTCGTTTAAAGGTAATCCCCAGGGTTCTGGCTCTAGGATAACCAATTGCTGCATACCTGGAGTAAAATTAAAAGTTTCATTTATGAAATAAGTGGATGTAATCGATAATTATTTGTTGATCAATCATGTATCATAAACCATCTACTTTGTAATAAAAATTAATAGGTTTAATTTTTTTCAATTAACATTTCTAATTTTTCTATGCTGATGATGCTAATACAATGTGGAAAAGCCAAGTGGAATAAGCTGGTCTATTCTACTGGAACCTTTCCTTATTTTTTGTGATCCTCTAAATCAAGATGAAATTCTATATCTACGACGCTAAATCTTCATAAAGATACTACAGATAGAGCGATAGAGGCAACAAGCCATAGGGCGTTGTGTACCTAATTGGGAATGTCTGAACTCTGGAAAAAGAGACATGAACAGACCATCAGAGGCTGCTCTGTCTTGGTCTGTGTATATAAAGCACAGACGCTACTAGAGAAAGACAGCCTAAACCTCCCATTCTCTATCTTTCTCTTACATACTGACTGGCTTGTTGCTTCTATCTGTAGCTAAGGTAGCATCTCTATGTAAACCTTTCATGTAATTTCTTGCCAATTGCTTCACATCCCCTAGTACAGTAAACTGCAAATGCCTGACCGGTTATACTGTGCCCTGCTAATTCGTCCTCTGGGTGACAGAATTTTCATATGGCTTCGTCAGTCACCTCCATAAGCTCTACGTACCTATTAAGTATATCTACTACGACTTAGACAAGTTTTCCATATTTGCTTATTGATTAATCAGTCCAAGGCTTCGTGTTTGGCACCTCAGTCTTTACGCTTTTTGTGCTGTTGGTTGCACTGTTTATGCGGAGAGACTAGTAGTCCTCATCTGGCTTAACAGTCTCTTTTTGGAGAATCTCCAATGAGACAGTGTGCCGTAAATTTTGACAAATGTCCTTTATTGGACTGTCTCAGTCTTGGTGAGATTTCCCAGTATTCTACTTTTACTTTTTTTCCTACTTTCTTGTTGCAATGTTTTGCGACGTCGTAGAAGGGTTTTGGTTATAGAATGGATCGGCCCTGCCTTTTCTTATTCTGTAATAAATACGCTGTAATAAATTGCCCTCGCTTACAGTTGGATATAAGTAGCATGGATTAAATTTGAATTATTATGAAACTTATAAAATCTTATTCTTTGATAAATGACTATATATCAAAATTGATAGTTTGAGTTCAATGAACTTGAACCTTGAACTGCATATTTTAAAAATAACATTTTTATGATACAGAATGAACTTCAATACTTAATATTACATGTTCGAAGCAATCTACCGGGAAAAAGATATACATTAGAACAGCTTTTTAGACAAAAACATTATTCTTAACATATTTTTTGAATTCCATAGTTCTCCTGTCTAGAGCCACACATGAGACAAAAAATGCGACACTGTTTGTATTAAATTTAGTTAAATATGGTGCGATATAATTTATTAATAAAAAATTAACTATCTGTCATGCATAAACAATAATCTATTTTTAGTTGAACACCCCATTGGTTGAAATTAATGTTGGTGCTCCTGTTTTTGAGTCAATCAATTACCAATCAATATTGTAATTGGACCAGAGATATGTCGCAATTGACATTATTCACATGGAATCGGATGATCCAAGACAACTTTCACAAATCATTATCACCAATATCGATATTTGCATCAAATTACCAAATTTGCAGGACCATAAATGACACACGAAAATTCACATGGTAGCTTGGACGAAAGTCCCTCGTTCGATTCGGAACAAATTAATAATTCTGAATATCAACCTTTTCCAAGTACGTCATTGTGACGCATTTCTGTCACATATAACCTCAAATACAACACGCTTTTTTATACTTTTCAATTATTATGGTATCCAACTAATACGCACTAGAATGCACAAATTTACCAAAAACAATTAACTTTTGTTCTCGATTTCTATTCAAATCAGTATTTTCATCTATCTTTCTAAATATTGTCCGAGATCAACTGACAAAATGGTGCTGGATACCTAACGTCATTTGGAAACCCTGTATTGTAGTTTATTGTGATGAACTTACCAGTGTGTATTGGATATTTTCCGGTGAGAAATGTAGCTCGTGATGGAGTACACAGTGCTTGAGTATAGTGACTGTTCAAAATGACACCGTTATAAGCAAGAGCATCTATATTTGGTGTTGGTATTTCATCGCTTCCATGAAATCCCACATCGTTGAAGCCCTTAAATATAGAGTGTTTCTCAGTAGATTTGTACAAGGAAGCTTATGAAGGAGATTCCTAAGATATTAAAGTAAAAGAGAAATTATTTCTTACCATATCATCAGCAATTATAACAATGATGTTCGGCTTTTGTGAAGTCGTATTACAAAATTTCAACACAAACAAAATAAACGTATATAAAGTCCACAGGCACTTCATTTTCACACTTTATAATTCGACATCAATTGTACTTCGCTAAAACACAATATTAAAATCAATAGAATTATTCATTGAAGCAGTTTGAAGTTAATAAATCGAGAGGGGGTCGTCCAAGAAATTATTTCTACGGTCAAGCATGAAATCGATTTAAAATTTTTTGATAATTCATTAGTATACGGAGAATAATAATTAAACAAAAAACTGCCGAAGCATATCACTGATTTTTTTCAAGGAGAATCGCTCAGTCTTATTCGTATGAGTTGCACTTTTTTTAACAAAACGAGGTTTGGGGAATTGGAATTCAATTTATTTTCAATTAAATGGCACACCTATGATGTAAACTAAAAGGATACATAATATTTTATTTTTATATTTATTCGTTTACATGAGCGTTGCCTTTTGAATATTGTATATTTTTGCTTCAACGATTTGAGAAGAAATAAGGCGAAAAGCAAATATATTTGTTATCTCAAATACCATCAGTAAATAACGTAAAAATGTAGATGACTATGTAAATAGTTTAAGTAGGAATACTTCCAGTGTCGAAAAATCATAGTGGACCATTTATTAAGATAATATTTGAAGAGAGAGTAATTAAAATAAAAATGTTAGTATCTTACCTTTTTGAACTAATATTTTCAATATAATAAGAAACCACACAAGAACGTGTTAAAAATTAACCGGTACCAAAAGATAAATATTAAAATATCGACCAGTTCGTTGGTATTATAAACTGTAAGTCTTCAAAAATTGTTGACTTTGAGGTTGAGCATCCGCGCCATGTTGATAAATAAATTCTGATGATTATACGGTAAATTTAGAATTGAAATTATCATGTAAAAATAGGTTACTACAACCAATACAGTCAATACGTTTCAACCGTGCACAAGAAACATAACTTTAAAAATAATTTGTGATATATCAACGTTATATAGGCATAATTTATTTATTTAAGTTTATGTAAATCATCTATCTTTATGGGTATATAAAAATTTAATACATTTAATCGCATATATAATTCGAGGTATTGTATGAAAATATACATACATAATTAATAAAAATATATTTTTTTAAAATACCCAATAACCAAAATAAGTTTTTGGTTTTATTAAATATTATTTATTGTGCTTTTTTGCTTGACTAAATCGGATAAATTATCACTCATAATTGCACGAGTGGTTTGTATTTTATCAAAGGTAATACCACGAGTGCTTCAAATTTTATCGATAATTTTTTCTTTTTCACGAAAACTTGTTTATTTGGCAAGAATATGAAAACAAACCGATTGATAAAATCACGAGTCCGTTAGGACGAGGGATTTTATCTAAATTCGGTTTGTTTGAATGTTTTTGCCTCAAATAAACAAGTTTGAGTGATGGAAATAAAAAATTATGTGATAAAATTTGAAGAGCGAGTTGTATTTGGGAAGATTATTTTTTTCACAAATTTACAATTTTGTATTACCTGAATGTTTAATATTCTCTTGGGTGATGGCACTGAATCGGTTTGTGTTCATTTTTCAGTAAACTTCGAAGCACTTTTAGTTGTCAATAATGACAAATTCAAAGTAAAATTATGACGTTTCGATGTAAACAAGGTTTTATCGATGAGGAAGCATAATTATCAGTATAATACCGAATGATTGGCTAGAATAATGTATTGCTATTGGTTAAAACCACCAAAATGTCAGATTTTGACATGTGAAAAAAATAATCGGGTAAATTTGGGTTGTTTAATGAGAAACTGTTTCCTAGCAAGTTGACGAGAATAACTGATGTCAACTATTAAAAACACGACACCGAAGGTGGAGTGTTTTTGGGTTGACAGTTGCTAAAGGAAACAGTTTAGAATTTGAACAACACAAATTTACCCAATATCCATACAAACCTCAAGTGTAATTCGGCAGGACAATTTAATGAATGATAAATTTGGAAACACATCAATTCAAACTTTATTTATGAAACATTAAAAATAAACACATTTTTATTTTAATGTACAATTATTAAAAACGCAGTTGAATAGATGAGGCTTTTACTTGATGTAGATCCATAGTCGCGTTTCGCTAACACAGTAGCTTTATCAAACGAATGGAGGTATATACAGATGAATAACTGAAAAAACCACTAGTGTATTTGTCGCTGTAAAAGTTATCGCATATGCGATTTTTTATACATGAATTGAATTGTCATCTAAAAAACGAGCTTACCTATAAATGAGTAGGTATTTAAAGTAAATACATATTTTTTAATTTGAAATACTGGCGAGGCAAATTAGCATTACTCTTATTCGAACTGTGAAGCTTCCAGTACTAGTACTTGGTTCACCTTCTAAAATTTGAACAGCTATTTTTGTCTTTTTGGAAAATGACGAAGTAGCCCTCCGCTACATTTGAGGATTTCTACCCTCCATGACGTTTTACTGTTAATATATCTGCCCCTGATTCCCCTAATACAGTTGCAAAAGATCTGCGTTAGCAGTGACCCGTATATTCCATTGGATTTCAATAAATTAATTTTATCGCCAACCGTCAGTAAAGCCTCCAATTAGGTATCAGATTGATTTCCGGTAGTAAACAAACAGTTTACCTTCCTTTATCTACTTTATCTGCCGCATTTGCGGCAGGTAAAGTAAAATGCGGCAGGTAAAGTATTATGACTTTGACATTACTCAAAAATCATCATCTGTCAGTGTCACGCTTCTCCCTATTACGGCTCGATAATAGTTTTCTCGCGATTTATTTATAACAAATTATTGTTGGAACTCCTTTGACTCCAGGAATTACATTTTATAATGCTGCAGGGTGTACCTTCAATTCAAATATAACAAATAATAAGTAGATTTGTTCTATATGTGCTGTTTACTTTGTCATAATAAAATACAATGAAATATACCTGTTTTTTATAATCTGAACTCTTAGTAGTTGGCGATAAGATTTTGTATGCACCACGCCAGAAAAGTGTCTTTATCGGACTCGCCTGTTATTCGCCTCGCTTCGCTCGTCTCATAATTTCAGACTCGTCCGATAAAGAATCACTTTACTGCCTTGGTACATAAATAACTATTATACACATTGCATAATTGAACAATATTGAATTAATATCGTTTTCTTTCTTTACAGATTACACCGGTCTCGTTTCAGCTCAAGAGCTGCGATATGCCTAAAGGTAAGAGAATATTGTGACGAATAACAAAAATAAAAATAATTGTTAAAATAATAGTATATATTCCAAAAAATTTTCCCTTTCTGATTATTTTTTTCTATATACATTAATTTTTTTCATAAAAATACCAAAATTTCATAAATTTATTTCTTATTTATGTTATTTAAAAAATGTGCCTGAAATGTTTTTGTTATACAATTTTTTCGTATGGATTGTTTCAGTTTCAATCATTTTATGAATATATTAAATATTGGGGATGTCTAATAGTGACCCGTCTACCTTCCTGAGAAGGACAGGATGGACGATGACCTAGGAGGACAACTCCTCGGGAGGTTGTACAATGGGTCACATGTGGTCTGAGTGCTGTGAGCTGCGAGCCTACACTCACCCTCCCTACTGTACAGATACAGATATAGATAAATATTGGAAACACCCCAACAAGAGGATATTAAATTGGAATTTTTATCCCTCGGGTAGATCTGCAATTAAATGCCCATTTCATCTACACCTTTCATCAGCCTGTATCTCACAAACTAACAGTGCTAGTAATTTAAAATTTTCTACTATTCTCTCAATTAACGCTACTTATTTACGGGACACCCTGAATAATATTAAAATAAAATTTTTTTCTAACTCGAACACACGCTCCTTGTCTTTTGATTCCGGAAGCTTGATTGGGTATATCAAAATATTTATACGGCTTCTAAAAATAAAAATGTATAATGAAAAATGTTTTTATAACTAAAATCGATTGGGTAGAGAAGTTGCTCTTGAAAAGTGAGAGGCTGCTTAACTTGACTATTGGCGCATGGAAAAAATAGTACCAGAAGAAAAATCATTCGCGTAATTATGAAGGTGTTCTGTGGTAGCTTATTAACGCACTAATAGGTTGCAACATATTTTAAAATAAGCATGATACCGATATCAGTGGCGTAGACAAAGTTGAAGGGGGAGATCCTACAACGTTTTTTTTAAGACTTTTGAAGAAATTACGTAGTTCAACCATTACTATCATATTCTTACTAAATATTAAAAATGCACATGTAATTTATGAAACCAGTCTATTTATATACAATGTGAAAAGAGAGTGCACAAAACCCTTGAATTAAATGATTTAGGAGCCGGAACCGCTGGAACAACGCTTGCGATTAGATCGGTCTCACCAGACTGGGACTGTCATAAAATACTTCAACCTATAATTGTAACTCCTATGTTGTCAGCAGTAACTACTGTTTTAACTGCCATCTGAAGTTTGGCCGCAGGAACTATAAAATTCAGCGGCAATTTTAAATATCAAGTTGATGGAGAATTTTATCTTTTTAAAAAATAAATCGACTGTTCACCTAAAGAACACAAAATTCAGCTGCTTATAAAAATATATAAATTATAACTGATAATATTTCGCCAAATCTTGCATCAGAGCTGAACATAAGAGAATATTTGGCAAACTCTTGTTGATGCAAGATTTGGTGAATTACTATCAGTTATAATTTATATGTTTTCATAAAAGCTTCACTTTGTATTCTTTTGGTAAAAAGTCAATTTATTCCTAAAAAACTTGTGCAGCAGAGTAAGTGTTAAAGCAACATAATGCAACATTTTTGCAGAAGGTAAAGTTTGCAATATATAATTTGTGTGTCTAGGAAAAAGTATATGGTGAACGACGAATACTTCAAATAAAAAGACTTTGGGGAATTAAATATTTATTCAGTTATAATAACAACATTTTTAACACACATACCTATACATAACACACAACATACTACCTAACTAGATTATTTCCCAATATTCTGCTATTTTCATTCCTAAAATATTAGTATTTTGTGTTATTTTTTCATCCATGTGGTCTGGCATCTAGTTCTAAACAATTCAACAAAGAGGGTCACGTATGAAGCACCTATACTCATTTCTATAGTGTCTTCTCCTTTGAAAGCGTTTTTTTAGAACATAATTTGATATAGCTGCTTTCATTATTGGATCAACAAATGTTGAATCCTTGTTAGTATTCATGAATTTTGGAAATTTCATATCATCTCCTCTTGAAATAGTATTAGGTTACTTTTTTACACCATAAAAGGATCATCCTAATTATTAATTAACCTATAGACTTGCACCTAATATTAAATTTAGGTAATTACCTGGAATTAATGAAGTGAGAACAGCTTTTCTTTTCAGCCTCTTTTTCCTGGTACTTTACAGTCATCACTAAAGTGTCTAACACAGACACGGGAATTTTGGTATATTTGTTTTGCGGACATGCAGGTTGTAACTTCACATTATCAATATTTCTCAGCCAGGAGTCAAATACTTCAGGTTCACGTTTTGGAAACCGATGTTAAGCACTCGTTTTGTCTCAGCAAAACGGAACACAACAAAGTTTTTTACGTGGTTTGTTTATTTTTCCTTCCATTTTGACATCTTGACATTACGATTGTTGATGATCAGTGCCCTCTGCAGTTTGGCCGCATCGTAACTAAACATCTCCAATCCCAGTTACAATTCTAGGTTGAAATATTTTATGGGGACTGTGCACTATAGAATTCTACTGTATTCACACGCCTATTGTCGACGATTTCTTCACAAAAACTTCAATATATTTCATAATAATAAGTCATGAATGAAAAAAAGACTGCTGGCTACTGGAATGATAATGGTACCTCATAGACTCCGTTTCACATGAGAAGAACTGCATACGACTGCAACTTCTAGACTTCTCATATGAAACGGAGTCTACTACTGTAGAAAGCGACCGGTAGAATTCTAATTTGCAAACCCAGTTCAAGTACAGACCTGCTAAGTAAAGCAAGGGCACATTTTTATTTAATATTAGCTGGTACTTTTTGATGTTATAAAAAATATACCTAGCTATAATAGTAGTAGCTAAGCCATCTCTATTGATGTTCACATTACCATGAATAAATCTTAGATTTGCGTGACTCATAATATATTTTGATGACATAAGACAGCCTTGAGCCTTAAGACATGCATTCGAAATATTAGGCAATTTTGTTGAACTTTTAGAACGGAATAGAATAAAAAAGGTAGAACGTGTCGCGGCACACACGGCTTAAGCAAAAATTATGTAATACATTTGACGTTATAGATAAACAATTTGCATATTCCTCGGTGTTCGAGTAGTAAGCAAACCAGACTCTCACGTGGTAGACCCGGGTTCGATTCCCCGCGAAGCAGTTTTTTTTTATTGTTAATTCTACTTTTAAATAATTATTCTGCTTGATATTAATAACGACAACAGGTAGACGATTGAAATATTTAGCAGAATATTCATTATTATAGATAATGGTACGGTACCCTTCATGAGGGAGTCCGACTGGCAACATCTACTTATAACAGCATCGTATATTCAAAAAGGGAAACTGTAGCATTATACAAATTGGACATTCAAGAACTGTACGTCTACCACAAAAAAATTAGTGGAAACATAAAATTGAATTGTTAAACTTTCAATTTGAAGTTATATTACAGTTTATAAAAATTTTTATTTTCTAGATTTTTTCTTAAGTGGGTCGTAGAAAAAATATGCTGTTCGACTCGTGTGGATTGTCCATATCGCTCTTGAACGATTGAGCACTCCACCTACGGCGTTGTGATCAAACTCCATCCTCGTGCGATATGGCCATCATATCCACACTAGTTGCACAAACTACTATTTCTATCAAAATATGGCCTCTTACATTTAAAAACAACCTGCCAAATGTCAAATCAATTTATCCACGCATTTTAAAGTTATCGAATTAAAACATTCAAGTTCTCAAAATTTCAACACCCTGTATTTCGAAAAGTACCTAAATGTGCTAGACCCCTCAATCCTCATATCATTTTGTCCAATTTTACGAGAGGGATCTACATGCAAACGTTGTAATTACCCTTAATGTTCGAGATGCTTATACCATTTTTTGCGCGATCGTATTGAAATAAATTCCGAATAAAATAATTTAAATTTCTTCGAAATGAACGAAATGTCAAAAGTGACTTTATACTTCTCGATCAGTTTAATAGATATTTACGTAATTAGTTATGAAAAGAGCAATATTGTTCAACAAGCGTAATATTTGCCAAAACGAGCGCCAGCGAGTTCTGCAAATTACGCGTGTTGAACAATGTCGCTCTCTTCATAACGTGTTTACGTAGAACGTTTTATCTAATTCCTCGCTTTCATAATATTTAATAAAATATTCAATTACAAAGATAATATTGAAGTGGATTCAAATGGTGTTAGAAGTACTGTTACTATGATGTATTCACCCAGAAAATTGACTTACTTTAAATAACTGTGTCCTGAATAATGTTGTTTTCAATGTTTATAAATATTAAAATACTATTGAATTAAAATAATGGGATCAGTTTAAATAATGAAATAATTGTCAGTTTTGACAGTACCTATATATTATTCTTTGAAACTCATGTGGTATCTCTATGTTGAAACATTAACAGTTACGTAAAGTTTTTACATAACTACTTTTCATAACTGATATATGAAGGTTATGAAAAATGTGACGTTACCCAACGTCAAGGAGTAAGTTAAAGTGTCACATTTGATAGCGGAATTAGATAAAATATATTTCGCACTTTGGTGAAATTGTTTTTATGCTATTTATTACTTTCCGACGTCTGAACGGTAAGTAAATCACTTCCCGACGTGTTGAACTTAGGAACCAGTAAACACAACCTACCGTACTGACAACCGATGCTGTAAATAAACAAAAAAGATCAATCGCGTTAAAAAAAATTATGGAAATAATAGTAAAAATGTATCCGAACAAATTCAAGTAGATATATAGCAACGGTGGTTCAGTAGTAGAAAGCTTGCCATAACCTGACGTAAAGAACTAAAGTTCCAAAAAAATCTTGCATGGAACAGTTAATTATGGAGGCAATTTATATTATTAGGTTAGGTCATAAATATTATTTTAGTACACTTTTGTATAATGCATTTTCTTTTCATCAAACAAATATATACAACTATGTTACTTATGTGGGTTGCCAAAAATTCACAACACGGAGCTTGAAACTTGCAATTTCAGTTCGTATAGAGTACGCTGGATGTTTACCAACACTATAGACTGAGTTTCGCCTCAACTAATGGCTAGGTATTAGACCATTTTTATATATTTCAACCATGTTTAGCTATTATCAAAGTTTAACTAAACTTTGTTTCATAGTTAAATTAGAAAGCCTCGCCTTTAGATGACGTATTATAAACGTCAAGCTTCGAGTTGGATACAAGGAGGTGTGTTAAGCTCTCCAAAAAAAAACTCGCAATTTATGCTGTGACGTACATACCGTAAAATGGAAGTTAGCTACATAATGGTTGACATAGGACCACAATTCTGTTGTCTTCTTTTTTTAAAATCCTGTTGAAGTATAGGTTATACTAATGTTGTATTGCTTTTATAGTGAATTGAATTTTCAATTTAATAAGAGACATTCACATTTTAATACTTTTTATTATTACCGATTAATTTTTGGTTCAAATTAATTACATCTTTGACATATTTACAATCAGACAACTCAATAAAATCTGCTATTATAATATTCATTCCTCCTTCTCCAGGCGATTGATTTTCTATCCAATTTGACCTGGATTCTTCTAGTTTTATTGCACACTTTCTTTTCAGAGAACCTACAAAAAAATCGTAATCTTTAATAAAAAATACCAGCAATCAGAAATAAGATTGCTGATGGTCTCGCAATAGAAGGATCGTGCACTCGTTTTATCGGATATGAATCATATTGTTGTATCCCAAAGAGTAATGGAAGAAGTACAAATGAGGTAGATTCCGTTCCACATAAGAAGAACCCACTAGAGTCTAGTGCAGTCAGATATTGTTATGTGCAGCTTCTTCGCGCATATGACTGCAGCTTCTAGACTCTAGTGGGATCTTATGTGAAGCGGACTCTAAAAGATATATAGTGCAGCCTTTTTGCTCTATAGCTAGGCAAAAGTCGGGAAAAAAGATTTTCTTATAAAACCTGCATTGAAAATGCGAGTTTCAGCGCCTATTGAGTCAATCGATCATTTTCTGTCAACACAATGAAGTTGCAGCTTCACTTTCGAAATACTATACAGATACATACAGAGTTCGGCAAAAGTCCGGGACCGGACAAAAATCGAAGAAAATATGAATTTTTTGGAGAATCTTTTTATTCCATAAATATACAGGGTATACAGTGTGGCGTATCAAAGTTATATTTTTTCTCATTGAACACCCTATATTTTATTGCATTTTCTGATTGCCCCTAAAAAATATGATACTCCTTCATAATGGCTCCCTATACCTGTATACAGAGGGTTCCGAGTTATGCTGACTTTTTTAAAAATGTGAACATTTTGAAAAAAATTAATAACTCAGTGATATAACAAATTCTAGCAAATATTCTCTTACATCTAAATAGTTGGACATTCGTTGAATGTATTCCACGATTGAGTACTAAATATCTCTTTACAGGGTGTTCAGAATTTTCAGTTTCATTATTAGATCATTCAATGTGCAGTATCAGGCTTATTTTAAATGGAACACCCTGTATTTTAATAATTGATTATATTCAAAAAAATGTCCTCTTTCGAATGGTGTAAGCGTCTCCTATACCTAGGTATTATACTTTTCGTGAAATTTACAATTTTGTAAAATTTTATGCTAGATTGATTTTAAAACATCTGCAATTCTCTATAAATTTCAAACTAATGATCTTGGCATAGTTGTTGTAAGAAACTAAATAGATCACGTTTTCCTTCAGAAAATATATGGTTATGCTATCCTATACCGGGTGGTTAAAAAGACATAACCACTCTAACAGAAAAATCACTATCCACTTAGACACATTTTATGAATTAACAAAATACAAAAAAGTTTCACACAAAACGAGTGTTATGTTGAAGATTGGTTTAATCTAACTAACAACAAAAGCTAACAACAAAAGTAATAAACTTTTGCCGAACTCTGTATATAGAGCTTTATTTAATGAACTTACTATAAAGATGTTTAAATATGAACCAACCAGGAGGAGTAAGAATACATTGCGTGATATAACCAATATTTGCTGGCCTATTTTTCAATCCGTTATGTAAATACTCGTACAAGTATGTTTTGGAAACTGTGTTCGGCCAAGGATTTGGAAAGCTGCGCGTAGGCCACAATAAAGGCTGACCGAATCGCGCCGCGTCGGATCTGTAAACACATATAACCTAAAAAAAATAAATGATTAATATTAGAAATAAGTTTTTAGGTTCATGAATACAGGGAGGTTGATTTATTTGAAAACATAAAACTTTATTACCTGGTATCTATATTGTGTAGTCATATATTCTAAAGTAACATAATTCATATGTTGGTTATAAGGCAAAAGCTTAGCACCAAATGTTTTATTGATCATTTGCATCAGTCTGTCATGTTCACTTTGAGTAAAATCGTAAAAATGCTGGAAGTCCAAAATAACTACCTGTAAAAGATAATACAGACAATAATCATGTTAGCCTGCTTATATTTGCTTATGAAGAATAAGTGATTAGAGAACTAATTTTTAACTCGATGATTATAGATTAAAGTGGATCTGGAACAATTTTCAGCTTCAGCAGATCATTGTTTTCGAAGCTTCCATTTTTAATGCTCTAAAAGTATCATTACTAAATAAGTTTGAACTTGTACCTTACCTCTTGTGTATGAGTATCCAAAAATGCACTGATTTCATCTAAGCATCTCTGCACCGCAACCGAGTACAATCCATGTACAATAAAAAGATCGTGATTTCCACTTCTTGTTCCGATTCTTAAATCGAAATATCTTATTCCTCTGGTTAACTGATCGTGAGCCATATAACTTTGTGTTCGTGACCATTTCACCATAAAAACTTTCAATAAGGGTCCTAAAAATCTTAATTTCTTGATGGAGTCTTCTGCATCGGGAGCTAATTCTGATTCTGACGTTATTTCCGAGGTGAAACTATCATGGGATCCTGAAAATGGATAAATTATTGCGAATTTGTTAAAACTATAGCGATATAAACAACGTAAAAGAAAAATTAATATTTTTTTATTAGAATTTAAGTGCCTCGACAACTAAGGCACTATAAAAAAGACATACACTATCTTGAAACATAAAATATGTAAAATATCATGCCAGTTCATATCTTGTGGTAGAGGTTAGTTGTTTTGAGGAATGTCTCTGGAATTTCAGCGGTGCAGTTTAAAAGTTCTTTCAGGTTCGGTCTTAGGTCTAGGCGCTTATATGTAATGGTGTATTCCTGGCAGTCGGTGAGAATATGCTTAACGGTTGAAGCACTATTGCAGTAATGGCAGACGGGAAGGTTTTCAGAAGACATCAAGTAACAGTCTGAGTATCTGGTATGGTTGATCCGCAATCGACTAATGACTGCAGCTTCTCCCCTGGTTAAGAAATCGAGGGAAAGACAACCGATTACTGGTTGTATATCGTAAAGGGCTCTTTTGCTGTTGTGATAAAATTTTTTCCAGGACTCCTTGACGGACTTTTTGAATGTTTTATGTCATCTGGGAGCTGGAACGTTGTTGTGGGGTAGAAGAGGCTTCTTCAGCATGGTGGTCAGCGTTTTCATTGCCAGTAATTCCAATGTAAAATGGGAGCCAGATAAGACAGACAGCGTTACGATCTGAGAGAGTTTGATAGATGTAATGGATGTTTTGAACTATTGTATGGTCAGTAAAGATACTATTGAGTGAATTAATTGAGGAAAGTGAATCGGTACAAATTGCGACGCGCTATTTGCTCATTTCAATTTCATTTAAAGCTAACGAAACCAAGACAAAAAATTAGAAGCAATATCAACATTTTTACAAACGACAAGGATTCAATTATTATACAGGGTGATTCATTAATGCGATGTAAATCCTCAAAAATTTTAAATTTATTTTAAAAAATATACCTTTGATCAGACACGGCGTTCTGGAACACGCAGTACAATTGCGACTAATTTTTAAATATCAGTTTTTAGGCTTGCTACAATCGGTCATATTGGACCACAATATATTTCTGTTATGTTCTCCATATATCATTTATTCAAAGCTATATTGAACACCTTTTCACTTCTTGACCTTTTGAACTTCAAGTTTATTGATTTTATTTTTTTTTACAAAAAATTTTGGTAATTATAGATATTTGGAAGTCGTGAGATCGTAGCATTTGTTTGGTTAGTAATTTATAATTAACGTGGTTTATAAATAGATCGGTGGAAATGGTAAAATTTGTCATATTTTATCTAAAATTTTATCCTGCGCTATGAAATGCACAAGTATAATCTTTTCAGTTTTTATATTAATCAATTCATCTATATAAATTTACGACGTGCTCAAATATAGTAAATTCTTATTCCATGCATTTTATAATAAATCCAAATAATGAAGAAAAAATTAAGGGTGTTTTCCATACTACGTCAGTATTTTTAACAAAATGTGTGCTTGTAGAATACCAATTCATAAAATATGTAGGTATAGCTTTATAAGCTTTATATTCATAAAAATTTTACAATTTTACGAACAAAGCGACATTATTTGAAAATAGATAAATATGAAATAAGTATAAAAAAATAGAATTAATTTTTTTCTAAATATTTGTAATAATAAAAATTCTGAATTTATTAAAGTTGTGTAACACTGTATATTCCCAAACATTTGTTGGCTTTTCAAGGTGACAATAAACAAAACAAAAAGCAGTTGTGAAAGATTTCAAATATTCTATGTATAAGAATGATTAACAATTACGTCATATAAAAAAAATGTACTCATTTAATATGTTTTTAATTGTGTTCGAAGGAGATGAAGTTCACAATCCTAATTCGTTATTATTTTCATAATGTGTCAATAACAACTGATCTCCCCCGCTAATAACTCATAGAAGTTGATGCGGGGTAAATAAATGTTTTTGAAATAAAAAAAAAAAAAAAAAAACAACTGATCTAGTGTTCTCTTTTAAGGCGTCTTGCCACCCTTTCGGACCGAAAAATGAACTTTTTTCACTATAGCCCGGCATATTTTTATTTTTTAACTTAATATCATAAAAGGTTTTAAGAATAACATTGTGAAATTTAATTTGAGAATATAGAAAAATGATGCCGTGATGCTGGTTGCCGCAGAGGTCCGTGATGCTGGTTGCCGCAGAGGTTCTCCACACGATTCATTTATACTTTCGGGCACTTGAACCTTGAACTGAATCTTTCTACCATTACACATGTTATGTACCTACTTCCATTCCAGAAGCTTCGTGTATTGTCTATAGGCCACCAGTGTATCTGGAGGAATCTTCAGTAGTTACGATGGTTGTGTCATTTCCACTCCAAAGTGCTTCCGTCTTTGTGAGTTCTCACAGAAGCAGAGTATGTGAGTAGGTGTTTTATCGTACAGTTCACATTTTCTGCACATAGGTTCACTAACTTTGCCCATCCTGGTGCAGCTGCTCCCTCATGGTACAGTGTCCAGTCACCAGGTCGGTAACTGTCTTCAAATTTCTCTTACCCAGTTTCAACAGAGTTCCTTGTCTAACTTTTCTCCACACGATGTGCGCGGTCCTTGTCCACCTGATACTCGGTTATGGTAGATTTAAAAAAAATGGAGGTTATTCTTAAGTAGTGTGACTACATAGTAGCGTAGCTGTTTTTTTGACCATTAGAAAAATTATGGTAAGCCAAAAAAAAAAATTATTTTAGAAATTTTTCAAGCAAAAACTTTTACATGGAGAATCAATTATCTGTAGGAAAATTAGTTTCTTGTTAAAGTTTCTTGTCGAATAATACAATTAATGATAGTTTATAATGTTTTAATTTAATAAACTTCAAAATATCATTGTTAAAGTCAGACTTCAATTGATTATTTCAAAACATGACCATGCGCTTGAACAAAGTTCTAGTAACTTTACAAACATAAATAACTAGGTTTTAACAACAATTATTACCAACCTGGTATAGTCAAATAAATAATCGGGGTTTGTTTGAGTTCGTGCGGTAGCCGAGACATCCAATTCTCAAGATCCTCGCTTAAATCCGGCACACTATCTCCTTGGTAACTACCTACGTTATTCATACTAAAAATTTATAGGTTAAGTCCTTTCCAATAAATTTGCGATGCGTTTCTAACTGCCTCCGAAACAGTACTGATTCTATAAATACCAAAGTTGTATTCATAACTGAATTATATTAAGGAAAATACAAAAGGAAAATCAGATAAACACAGTATAATAATTGTAACCGAATCGATTTTGTTCAAGAACAAAACTAGCAGTCGAATAGAAAGACCACGTGACGTTATGGACTATGGAGGGAACGAAACACAAATGACTTGGAACTTTCAATGCGAACTAGAGATAGGAACTGAAAGTTATATAACAACGGTTATCTATTTTATATTATTATTCTGCTTAACTTTTTGACGGATGTCAAATAATAATTGAATATTCGCGGGAAATTCAGCGCAAAGAATGAGCGCTGTTTAATGTGTCTGATATAGTTCTGTTAAAAACTAAATTTATTAATTCGTGTCGGTTTTTGGTCAAAAAGTATGTATTTATGTTATAAATTGAATGTTTTTTATTTTGATAATGAGTATCGATTCCTCTAAAATCAGTTACAGCCAACCAAAGCCTTTGTATTCTTTCAATAAGATCGTTGAAGTAAAATGTAGAGGAAACCCCTCCAACAGCAGTATTAACATTGTTAATAACCATCAAGCACTTACCCTTTTCTATGGTACCTACATTCGTCACGGAATTAAGCAACAAGAAGGAATGGGATCCAAATACCATTACCAGACTTGGAAAGAATGCCATTCAATGGTACACAGACGGCTCAAAAGCAATAGAAGGAACTGGGATAGGAGTGTTCGGGCCAGGAACCAAACACTCTGAAAGCTTGGGAAAAACCCCAAGTATCTTTCAAGCGGAAATGCACGCCATAAGAAAGTGCGCCCAGTTCAATATTGATAAAGGATACAGAAGACAAAGGATTATCATAATGTCGGATAGTCAAGCAGACATTAAAGCACTGAGCTCTTCTGTAATTAGTTCCAAAATGGTGTGGGAATGCCTAGACAAACTCAATGAACTAGGCGAGAACAAAAGTTACTATGGATTCCAGGACACACTGGAATAGAAGAATATGAAATAGTAGATGAACTAGCAAAGAGGGGGACTGAAATACCTTTCTAGGGGCCTGAATCAGTCCTAAGTAATATTGGAAGAAATAGGCAAAGCCGAGGAAAAGAGAAGATCTGACCATTGGAAATATCTAATACGGCTTATACAATCAAAGACTCTTCTGGGTGACTAAAACCTGTTGAGATAAAATGAATGCATAAGCCAAAGTAAAACTGCGCGTTTTAACAGGGATCCTAACGGGACATTGTCGCCTGAATGGGCACCTGAAAAAGCTCAAAATAGTGGAGGAAGAAGAATGCAGATTTTGTGGAATGGAAGAAGAAACCTCCATCCAACTGCACAGCACTTCAGAATCCTAGAGCACAGCACCTGGGAGATTACTGGATAGAAGAGGAACATTTACCTAAGTTGAAGCCTGCACACATCCTAAAATTTCTTCGGGAAATAGGGCTAAAGGAACTACCAGTTTCTGAGACTCTCATCAGAAACTAAGTAGAAGTAGGTCTCAGTGAATGTCACCCCAAAATACATACATATAGTTTGGCAAGTTTATCTGAAGCTATGCGGCATCGATAAGAGGCGAGAAAAAACATGGCGCCTATCTGTCAAACGTACAAATGGCGTACGGTACCTATTTTACCAAGTAAAACTGAAAATACGAAGGAAACTGACAATACCAACGCCACTGGATAAATCAATATCAGTCAATTGACGAAGTGAGAGGGAAGTTCTCACGCACGCGCTTGCCAATAAGAAGTCAGCTGGTCGAAACAAATCACCAATTATGTAATTCGGAGGGTGTGGTCATTATGGTTTTCGTTCAACGCCGCCAGAGCTTCAAAAAGCCCATAACAAATTTGGAAAAGTGTTCATCTTTAAATATTCATAGATTGAAAAATAATGTTAATAGAATAAATCCAAGGAAACAAGCACATTATAAAATTAACGTTTAATCATATTTTTAATATTGTTAATAATAAAAAGACCATTTTGTAATTATTATCACTACATATTTGAAGCCTCAGTTTTGTCATAGTTAAACGTGGCAATGTCGAATGTTTTCGACTGCATTCCTTTCACGGTTTCAGATAAACTTGCCAAAGCTTACACACTTACTTACTCACCTTACTGAAAATGTATTTCATTCTGTATTCACCGACCTAGTTAAATAACTTCTCCTCTATTTGCAAGTCTTGAGTCAATAAACAAATATTTAATTTCCCACGTTCCGATAAAAAGATAGCATTTAGTTGAGAAATCTATGATTATATAAAAACTCAAACTGGTGATCACAATATCCCCTAGAGAAATTGATAAGACTATAACCAGATATAGAAATTCTAAGAGTTCTGGAAAGCTCTGCTTAATAATGGAGACCTACTTAATAGTGACTCACCAAATAAAATTTGATTGACTCAATTCCATGAAATAAAGCCGGTCCTGTTGCACTCACCCCAAATTTCTTTCATCCTATATTGTTTACGACTACTTCTTGGCTGATTTTATGAAAAAACGCAATTTGCACCAGTTTTCCACTGAATCCCTCGCATATCTCACACAGATATTTTAAAGTAACACCTCTACTGTCCCAATAAAATCCCAACAGAACATAAAACAACAACTGGAACTAGCAACCAATTTCGTTGGAAATACCACTTGTTTTTTTATTCTATCTACGAAGAACCTGTTATTCCCTAAAGATAAAGCTGTCCTGTAATCAGCCCCTTTTAGTTTGAGTAATTTATAGTAGCTGGTTATTTAGGCAATATATTTACTTTTCATAGAACTTTCTAATTCGTTTAAGAATAAATGGAGTCGATTAAAAGACAATTTTTAAGACAGAGTGTTTTCAAAGAAGCCTCAGAACTGGAAATGTTTTTGTTTCCGAAATTTAATAAACGCTTCGGCTATATCTGTCGTGACTACTGAGAAGAACAAAAGGTCCTATAAAACGTTCCACTTTGTGGGGATGATGCGAGAATTCAATGCTCCAAATATAAAAAGGAAACTATAATAAGAATTCGAGTTTTATTCGCCAAACACATTTTTAGTGCAAATAGACAAAACTTTTATTACAAATTCCAGTTTTTTACTTTCTGTCTTTTAATGTTATTCCTAAATTCATATCACAACGTAGTATAAAAGGGAGACCGAATTATATTAGAATACTCTAGTAGAACAGAACTTACCAATGAGCAGTACCTATAACCAACATTTTTTTGTTTAAGATAGGCGATTGAAGTGGAAAATTTTGATATGTCTATAGCATCATGCAAAAAGGTTGATTGATTTTATCATTGAATATTCGGATTTGTAGTAGAATAGCGTCAGTCAAAATAGCGCTGGACATAAACAGCGGTGGACAAAATAGCGCTGGTTAGAAACAGAACAAGACAAAATAGTGCTGGACAAAATAGCACTGGACAAAAACAGCTCAGGACAAAATAGTGCCACACAAAATAGCGCTGGAAAAATAGCGCCGCACAAAAAAAGCGCAGGACAAAATAGCCCCGCACAAAATGGCGCTGGACAAAATAGCGCCGCACAATATAGCGCTGGACAAAATAGCGCCGCACAAAAATAATCATGCTTCATTGTCTTACTACTATCTCATTCATAAAAATAGACCGAATTGTGCCGACTTGGCATATTTAGGAATAAAATATTCTTCATAAATGATAGCCATAATAATAGTTTCCATGAGTTAATTTAACATCGCTTCCCGACCAACTGACACAGATCAAAGTGTAGGTAGACACCTCCCACATAGCAATTTGACATATCCTAAGCATATGCGTGGAATATTTTCAAGAAGAACATGGATGTGCAAAGCATGTTCTCAAATAATACCAAAACGAATGCTATAAATAGATTGTGTTGCGCCCTGGTCACATGCTGGTCAGGTTTTCAGAATGTGATAAAAGATGTTCTTATAACATGCTGAGTATGTACCCAGCACTGAAAAGCTTAAAGTGCCAACAAGCATGTGATAGCACATCCTTTTCACATGCTACGCATTTTCCAGCTAAAGGCCTTCTGATATACAGTACATCCTAGGCATGAGTTATCGGCGTATATATTATATACCTATCCGAGTGCTATTAATCTCCTTCTATACATGTGCTAGTGTAGATGCTAGGCACATGCTAAGGATATTTCGTATTATTCGCAGGACCTACGCATATCCATTCCACTTCCTTTTACGAAAAGTATGTACTTTGCACACGCTCTTCTGAAGTTTCTCGCTTGCAATGCATACACTTTTTAGGTGCTATGTACATGATATACAAGCTAACTTTTTTGTCAACCTCTTATTTTTCATTTACCATTTACCATTCACCAATGTAACATTATTAATTAGTGCAATGAAAAATCCTTGTTCTGAAGGGAACTCCATGCCATCTGTATGCCATGCTGATCACGGCAACCCCTACGCCAGGTAAGTATAATTCCTTAGCTTTGGTCCGGTATTCCGGTTTCCGTAGTTACCTATGAATCGGTGTAAAGCTACAAATAAACGTCAGCGCTCTCTTTCGATGATTTAATTTATTATTTCGAATACTTTGTTATAAAGGAACTCTTCTCAAATGTATTTCCTCAATAACATTATTTATATAGTTGTTCTCAATTCATGAATGTTTAATCAATAATTCAATCAATTTTATACACGCTGTATTTCTCAATTCAATTCAATAACTAATTGAAGAAATGTATATTCTGTCTATACTCTTCCAAATAATGTGTTATTCACATGCGATAAAGCATATGCTGAAACAGGATGTGATCGAATGTGCGAAGGACGTATTCAGCATGTGCATTGAATGTACCAAATAATGTTCTATGTTTTATACTTTGCACATGCTAAAAATATGATTTAAGGTTAATCATCAGATTATTCCGATATATACATACTAAGTGTATATTATAAATGGAAAGATATATATGATAATGGCTTCAATATCGAATGAAGTTAGCTTAATTAAGAATATTTATATTGAGTCATTATCGCATGCTAAAGGTATATACTCGCCTTTGACTTTATTTCATGGTACATGCGTAGCATTTGCTTTGAATGTACTAAATAATATTCCATATTTTATATATTGCACATGCTAAGGATGGGCTTTTGGGTTAATTCTGATATCGGCAGATGCATATTTAAAATGAAAGGGTACAACACCAATGATGGCTTTGAATCTATCAAACGAAAATAGTACCTACATATTTATTCATACATGTATGTAAAACGAATAAAACGTGCTGAATATCTGATGTGAAATTACCAGACCTGATTGATAATCCCTATCACATGCACATTCTTCAAGGTATATACTTAGCATATGCGCTGAATGTAGTGAAAAGGATCTTAGTTAATGGTAAATCATTATTACATGCTAAATATATAATTATAAAAAAAGCTTCAGGTGGACTTTTATGGTATGTGCGAATCATATGCGAAAGATCTACGGAAAAAAAAGTTTGAATCTAAAATTCTTAGCACTTGCTATGAATGTATGTACAGGGATGTGCTCAAAAGTATGTGGACAGCATATGCTAATCATGTACCGAAACGAACATCTTTTACGGGACGTTGAAGGCATATACTTGGCATATGAATCTTCTTTCAATGCTATGTGGGCTGGAATATCATTAAAGGCGGATTTATGAAATGTTCATTATCATTACATTTTCATCATATTATAATTACACTAGAAAAAGTTAATTACTCTAGTTTCCCATATTTTAATAGTTAATTTTCTAAATATATATCAACCGGCGTCATTTAGCCGCTTTGCTGTTTTGTGAAGCGCTATTTTGTCCGCAGCTGTTTTTGTACTGCGTTGTTTTTGTGCGGTGCTATTTTATCCAGCGCTGTTTTTGTCTAGCGCTATTCTGTCCTCCGCTATTTTTATTCCGTGTTATTTTTGTGCGGCGCTATTTTGTCCTGAGCTGTTTTAGTCCAGAGCTATTTTGTCTTCCGCTGTTTCAACTTAACGCTATTTTGACTGACGCTATTCTGCTACAGAGCCGAATATTTAGCTCTTAAACTGCCAGTGGCTTCTAGACGTATATTTATTTCAACAAAAAATGCTAATAAATCCTTTTCATTAATTTCCACACTTTTATCTTGACATCATTTCTTGAAAATTTTGTAT
Source organism: Galerucella pusilla (assembly GCA_910591695.1). Lineage (NCBI taxonomy): Eukaryota > Metazoa > Arthropoda > Insecta > Coleoptera > Chrysomelidae > Galerucella > Galerucella pusilla. The sequence continues at coordinate 25,794 of CAJUYI010000824.1, forward strand.
GTGTTTTCATTCTTATATTTGGATTTGGGACATTCTTCTTGTCATGCTTGTTCTGTTCCATACATTTTACTTCCATCATTCTCAGTCACTGCTCAATAATAATATCGAATACTATAAATCAAAATGCAAACAATATAACATATCAATATTCAAGATGAAGGAGCTATTTAATTTTCTAAACATTGCCTCATAACAATCACCTTAGTAACCATGCATGGGTTATTCGAGAAATGTTGAGAGGAGAATTTGAACTGTTTGAACTATTCTTCAATTAATTGATTATTATTGATCCCGACCGTGCAAAAAACGTTATAAGGATGTCGAACGCTCTGCATACTCAATATACTATTGAAAAAATATTTTATTGATAAAATTGGCTTATAAAAAACGTTCATTTACATTAATAACATCTCTAACATATTTACAATCCGTCAATTCAATAAAGTCAGCAATAATTATGTTCAATCCACCTACTCCAGCTGATTGAGCTTCTATCCATTTTGATCTATCATCTTCCAAATCTTGAGCACATTTGATTTCTAAGCTACCTGGACAAAGAAAAAATATTAAAAATACCTAGCATTAAAAGAAAGGTTAATTAATAAATTTCTGGAAAATATATTTTTTAAAGAAACCAAAAAATTGTAATGTTACTAGTATAATAAAATAGATCATTAGGCATTAAAATGTAGTTCGTTTAGTAACCGTAAGCATTTTTCCGTTCCCTGTACAGTCAGCGCGACAGGTCGCTCTCGCCGTATAGGAAACGGAATGTACAATGGAACACTCCGTTTCCTAGCAGATATGCGCGAAGTGCCCACTGCCCCTGTGTCCGATCGCATATTGGATATTGGGAAGGGTGAATGGATTCAATACTTTGTAACACGCATATCAAGTTAATCAAGAGGAGGAAAGGCAATTCCAATGATTATCTTTCCGCCCTCTTGAATAACTTAATGTTCATTACAAAGTATTGGATATCTTAAGGGGAAGGGTGAATCCAATAATTATATTACCTTCCCCTTCTTGAATATACCTAATAAGGTTCATTACAAAGTATTGGATATCTTTTAAGGGGAAGGGAGAATGTAATGATTATATTTCGGAATATTTCCTTCCCTATTTTTCTCACATTCACCAAAACGACATGGTCATTGTGAAATCGATGTACATTTCATTTCTTTGAAATTGTAAATGTTAGTTGAATGCACATTACCCAAACGAGGAGATAAATTTGCACATCTACCGCTTCGCGCATATCAGCTAAGGAACGGAGTGCTTGATTTCCAATTCCGTTTCCTATACAGCGAGAGCGACCTGTCGCGCTGACTGTACAGGGAACGGAAAAATGCTAACCGTAAAGTCAGCACAACCACAATATTTATTAGGTATGTCTATTTACAAAACATGCCAAGTGATTTGTAAGCTAAAATTATGTTTGGATAAAGTGACATCGATAAAATGAATTATTTGTCCCCTTTGATAGGGCAGATAATTGCCGCTGCGTCTGATGCTCAACAGTTGAGAGGCAGCATCCCGTCTGAATGCAACCGCTGAGTCAGCATCTTATCTCTTAAGCCGGTCGGAGCGCGCCCAAAGTGTTGAGTTGAAATATACTTACTTGTAAGGTTCTTTATAATAAAATCAGCGTCTGGAGTTAGAACGCACTGGGAAATAAAAGGGATATCTTTTTTTCTATTTGCAAGATTGTCATTCAAAGATTGGATAAGTGTTGGTATGGATACAGTGTTAGGCCAAGGATTGGGAAAGGTCGTCGAAGGCCAAAAGCTTGTTCCTTCTATCCGATAGATTATGATTACCTGAAAATAGTAACAGATCATGGTACGTAATTATACTTTCAATCGGCTCGTTTGGCTTCTTATTCTTCTACCAGCAGCACTATTTGCTAAAAAAACCAATTACCTGATATTTATTTTGCGCCATGTACTCTAAAGTTATATCCTCAATTTTACTTGTATTTGGCAATATTTTATTACCAAACGTATTATTTAAATCTTGTGTTAATCTTGCATGAATACTTCCATCAAAACCAAAAAAGTGTTGAAAATCCATAATAACAATCTAAAAGTATATTATCACAAATTGATTATTTTTTGTCGACATAAAACTGAGGTCAGAGTAAACTGTCTTACAGTACCGAATGTATTTTTGATCCATTTTGGTTACTCACCTCCTCGGGATGACTATTTAAAAAATTGGAGATCTCATCTAAACAATCCTTCAAAGGAACTGAATATAAACTATGTACTATATAAAGATCGCTTGTCCCTTCTTTAGTGGAAGTTCTCAGGTCAAAATAGCGAACTCCTCGAATTAGTTGATCCTTAGCTAAGTAACTTTGTGTTCTCGACCATCTTGCAATGACTTCTTTAAATAACGGCCCCAAGAAGGACAATTCTTTAACGATTTCTTCGGCGTCAGGGGAAATGTCGGAGTTACCGGTTATGTTTGAAGTAAAACTATCATGGGAACCTGTAAAAAACGGGTTAATTGTGAAAATTTCAGCGGAGCACGTCCTTTTACTTTTCAAAATTTTATTTTTCCACTCCTATACTATAAGTTGTTAATTAAATGCCAATTTTCAGTTTCATAATGATACTCATACACTGGTTTTCATTATAAAACTGAAAAATTGACCAATAGAAAACTAGATTTTCAAATACCCAAGTAGGCAGACCCAATATTTTCTGTAGGATGTTTGACGGTTTCTAAGAGATTGGTGTGTTTTGTGACAGTTTGAATCTTTTGCGTTGGTTTTCAAAAGAAATGTCGAGCACCAGACCAAAAATACTTAATGACTAAGCTAAACACATATTTAAACCTATTAATTTTTGTTTACAATAATTTATTACTAATTTTGTATCTCAGTAACATACCTATATACGCTTCATGCTATTAGTTCAATCATGTGGTCCCGTAACACAGTGAGGAAAGGCGCCACCTAAGGTTTTTTTTGATCAGAACATGCCGGGCTCGAGTCCCGGTTAATGCATTTTTTTCTTTTTTTTTTCTAAATAAAATTTCTTCGTAGAAAAAATAGTGTATGCAACTCTCATGTAATGGTTATTAATACACATTAACCATGTATGTATGTATGTGTGATTTTTTGGGGTGACATTCACTGAGACCTAAAAGATCTATTGTGCCCCCTTACTTCTACACAGTTTCTGAGGAGAGTCTCAGAAATTAGTAGTTCCTTTAGTCCTGTTTCCCGGAGGAATTTTAGGATGTCTGCAGGCTTCAACTTAGGCAAATGTTCCTCTTCTATCCAGTAATCTCCCAGGTGCTGTGCTCTAGGATTCTGAAGTGCTGTGCAGTTGGATGGAGGTTTCTTCTTCCATTCCACAAAATCTGCATTCTTCTTCCTCCACTATTTTGAGCTTTTTCAGGTGCCCATTCAGGCGACAATGTCCCGTTAGGATCCCTGTTAAAACTCTTAGCGCAGTTTTACTTTGACTTATGCATTCTTTTGATCTCAACAGGTTGTAGTCAGAAGAGTCTTTGATTGTATAAGTCCTACTAGATCTTTCCAATGGTCGGATCTTCTCTTTTTCTCGGCTTTACTTATTTCTTCCAATATTACATTGGGGCTGATTCCGCAAAAGGGTTCGGGCCCCCAGAAAGGTATTTCAGTCCCCCTCTTTGCTAGTTCATCTGCTATTTAATTTCCTTCTATTCCAGTGTGTCCTGGAATCCATAGTAAGGTGACTATGTTGTTCTCGCCTAGTTCATTGAGTTTGTCTAGGCATTCCCACACCATTTTGGAACTGATTACACAAGAGCTCAGTGCCTTAATGGCTGCTTGACTATCCGACATTATGATAATCCTTTGTCTTCTGTATCCTTTATCAATATTGAACTGGGCGCACTTTCTTATGGCGTGCATTTCCGCTTGAAAGGTACTTGGGGTTTTTCCCAAGCTTTCAGAGTGTTTGATTTCTGGCCCGAACACCCAGTTCCTCCTATTGCTTTTGAGCCGTCTGTGTACCATTGAATGGCATTCTTTCCAAGTCTGGTAATGGTATTTGGATCCCATTCCTTCTTGTTGCTCATTTCCGTAACGAATTTCTTTGAAAAGTTATATTTTTTCATCATACCGTCTTGTGGCATGTCCCAGGTTGTCTGATTTCTAAGAAGTGAGGGGGTGTTTTTTTTAATGATTTCCTCTCTACTTAGTCTGTATCTTGTTCTTTCTGCAACACTTTCCACCACCATATGTAAAGGGGTGAGGTTGAGAATCACTTCCATGGCTGCCGTTGGGCATGTTCTCATTGCTCCTGTAATGCATATACAGGCTAGTCTTTGAATTTTGGAGAGGTTTTCTCTCGTCGTCAATAGGCTAGTTCTTCTACACCAGGCAATGGCTCCATAAGTGATGATTGGTCTCACTATGGCAGTGTACATCCAGCTTAGGCACATTAACCATACGAAACTCGCCTTTGTGTAGTTGCGTATCCCAGTCAATGCTTGTGTATTAATAACCATCATAACATGATTGTTGCATAATATACTATTTTGTGATTGGAGGTAAACTGAATTAGTATCATAGGTTAATTCATCAAGAAGAGTGAGGGGGCTATACAGAAGGGGAAGGGTGAATTAATACTTATTTTTCCTTCTTCAATCACTTTCCTTGCCCTTCTCGATAAATTAATCAATTATCCTGAGTCAGTTTAGGATTAGGCTTGACAAACGTTGGTAAAGAGAGCTACATTCATACGCTTCTTATTAAATTTGTTGTTTGCCGACGCCATATTGACAGTTTGGAGAGTTTCCGTGGAAGCGGAATTTAATTACTGCGCACATACAGTGTACATCGAGTGAAGAGGCACAGTAATCTGTTATTGGTTCGTGTTCAATTCAAAATGAAAAGTAGAGCCAGGCACCCGCTGGGCATAGGCATTTCCATGCTTATGTTGTGTACTAATATGTAGGGTGAAGCGGTGTATTTATCAAAAATTAAAAAGCAAATTGAGTAGTTGATTGTATTATAAGTCCTATGATAGTGGTAGTTTGATTTAAATATTCAACATGAAATATCTTTTTGGAATGTTACAGATAATAAAAACTTTCTGCCACCTAGGTAAATATTTTTGTTCAATGCTGACGACAAAAATATTTCGTAAAAGGAAAAAACAGATAATTAAATGGAAGAGGGCATTCAACAAAAGCGAAGTAGAAGAATTTAGAATTTTGTAAATGTCTATTTTTTTCGTATAATTGTGATTAGGTACCTGTGGATTGTAATTAATCATTTATGGCTAATTCTTCGAAGCCTCCAGCTGCAGTTCCTGATTTCCCTGTCTTCATGAAATTAAAATGGCAATTTTATAAAGCAGACAATTCCAAAAAGCAGAAAAAGAGATTAAAAAACGAATTGCGGTTGAACGTTTTTTATTTAAAACGCGAATTAAAATTAGTTGGTTTAAATTATCTTTTTTTTTTTGTATTCATATTATTGGGTAGGTTTTATTAATTTTCGAATAACGTGAATGGCAATATTAATTTATTCATAGTTTATTAGTTCTGGTTGAGTTCATGAAAACAATTAAATTAACAAAGTATTTATTCGAGCCAATTCACAATTTATTTTTTTGTATTTCCAAAATTTCAGTAGATAAATCAAGTTGGTTGGAATGAAATTGATGAAATTAGTGCAGTCACTTCGGCTTGTTGCAATTACAAAAAAAATCACAACTAGTTTTGGCAGAACTGCGTTGCATACGATATTAGAAGAAAATAAAGAGCAATCAGGAAGTTGAAACTCTGATTGCAGCTCAGGAAAATGAAGCAGTTAAAATTATGTTAAAATATCCACTTCCAAAAACGACTCATAGTAAATAATATTTTATTGAATGAAATAAGATACTGAACAAATTTTTTTTAAAAATAGTCAACAGTTATTTACACAAAAGGTGGTAATTTTTGGATAATTTCAACTAGATTCACGAATCTTTGTTGATGGAAATCTCACGAGTGGACGAAGTCCACGAGTGGGATTTCCTAATAGCAATAAAGACGAGTGCTAATCTAGTTGAAATAAAAAAAAAAAAATTATTACCACGAATGTAATTCGGCGTTATTATTTTTTAAACTATTTAGCAAAATGCAAATATGTGAATATCTTTATTATCTAAACAGGTTAAACTGACAGCATATTTTTAACGTCAAATAAAAATGACACTGACAATATCCGGTACCCAATGGCTTACGCATTCATTCAAACGAAGATCCAATCAAACAGCGTGAAAGTAATTACACAAGTGCATTGATTTTTTTTCTCATTACGATTGGCTGACAGGATCGTTTAAAAAATAATCATGATTATTATTAACTAAATTTATAAGAAATTATTTCTTTTTTAACTTCGCCGGCTTGTCTACCAAACAAAGCAAGCTCTAGGATACCTGCTGGTTTAATGTAAGCTTAAGCACGGAACATGAATTGTTATCATGTTCCGTGGCTTAAATGTGAATAAATTGTATGCAAACATAACCTGTACTTAATTTAATGTTAAATTAAAAGTTTGTTAAAGTTAATTATGGATTTTTTGGAACTTATTGGAATCGTACAACACCCGAGAAGACTTCGGGTGTATAGAGAGCGTATGAATCACTTTGAATGTTGGAGAGATCATGAGTTTATTCAAAGATTTCGTCTTTCTCTAAAGAAACCGTTCGCTTTGTGACAGATTGTATATCAGAGGGAATTTCTTGTAAAACTAATAGGTAGCAAATATGACATTAGTTAGGTTATTTGACAAACATATTGTGACCAATTTACTTCAAGTTCGAAAGGAGTTCTACCAACACTTGCAAATATAGGTTTAGTGGAGCTGCTACTGAACCATGTTTGTACAACAGGCTTAGGGTTTAGCTAAGCTTATATTTTAAGCCCAGCTCAGTTAAGCTCAATTTTAAGCTTCAGATGTACAACCGGGCCTAAGACCATTTATGCTATTTTCGAAGAACCAAACGTATCGAAAATACTTTGCTTCATTAACTGATGAAGGTGAAATTTTTCTTGACGATAAAATAAATGTAGGTAATTAAAGAATTTACCTTGGCCAAGTATGGTATTAAAAATTATAACGCAGTGAATGACGACATATATCAAATATTCGTTAAAAATTTTTCAGCGGAAAAAGATAATAAAATTTTTTTTGAAACAGTGAGAATTGTTGACTGGAACACAATACCAACATGCCGGGAATGGATCAAACCAAAAAGTTTACGCACTATTTATGTAATGTGACTACAACTGACCCAAATTGTGTAGCATTGAATCTTGAAAATTGTGGTTGGTTCCTAGATGGTTATTTCAAACAAAAAATATGTGATGGAGACCAGACAGCTTTAAAAATGAAATATTCCAGAAATGACAGAGGAGGAAAACGACAAAGCTTCCTCTGATCCTAAATAATTATTTATAACAATGATTAGAATTATTACTTATTTTAATGTATCAACTGTTTAATAACAAATTTTATATTTTTGACATAAACACCAATTAATATTTTTTTTATTAGTGAACCATTTTACCTATTTAAAGCACGCCTCAGCGTGTTTGAATCGAACTTTAAAACACGGGCGTGTTTTAAAGTTACCGTGGCAACATCAACAACTCGAGAAACGAAGTCTAAATCATGTCTAAATGACAATTTTTTCATCATGGATCTGACAGGAGTAGTTTGTAACGTCAAAACTTTTATTCAAACAATATTTAACAACGTCAAATTTATAAACTAAAATGGAAAGTGCCGTTGGTATTGTTTGAAATATTAATATTTCGATTTTTCAAATCTTAGGAAATCGCATTGCTGATTCTTTAGCCAGGGAAGCCGCTGGACTGAAAATTTTAGGACCCAGTGACACCTACGGCCTAACGACTTCGACAATTGCAGAACTAGCCAAACGTTACACCCATGCTCAATCCCTCAAGAGATGGGATGGAATCAAAGGATGCAGTCTTGCCAGGATCACCCTGGGCGACCCTGGAAAGCTGGCGCCGAAAAAATATTTGGCGATGACCAGGAAAAACCTACGTTTAACAGTAGGATTTCTGACTGGTCACTGTCAACTAAGGAAACACCTCCATACTATGGGGTTAGTGGACACACCTCTATGCAGGATGTGTGAACAGGAAGATGAAACTGTCAGGTATGTCTTATGCGAGTGTCCGGAGTTATCGTCAATAAGAGAGTGTGTGTTCGGTGAGTCTTGGCCTACACCTGCCGATATAAAGGAGATGTCTCCTAGTGACCTGACCACCTTCCTGAGAAGGACAGGATGGACAATGACCTAGGAGGACAACTCCTCGGGAGGATGTACAATGGGTCACATGTGGCCTAAGTGCTGTGAGCCTACACACTCACCCTCCCCACTCTACAGATACAGATACAGGCACTTTCCATTTTAATTTATAAATTTGACATTGTTAAATATTGTTCGAATAAAAGTTTTGGCGTTACAAACTACTCCTGTCAGATCAATAATAGAAAAATTGTCATTTAGACATGATTTAGACCATACATTTAGACTTCGTTTCTCGAGTTGTTGATGTTGCCACGGTAACTTTAAAACACTCGCGTTTTTTAAAGTTCGATTTAAACACGCTGACGCGCGCTTTAAATAGGTAAAATGGTTCACCAATAAAAAAAATTTCTTTTCTATATTCTATACTTCTGGTTATTTTGCTTCAACTCAGCATTGACAAAAGTGAGGTGTTCTCGAGAGAATTACTGATATAGGTGAGGTGGAAGTGAATAAAAAGAAAACATTATCAGGATTTTGGTTCATGATAATGTTTGTTTTCTCGCTATTTGTCGAACAAACGACCAATAAACCACAAAGATAAACCAGAATTAATTTAATTAATTACAGCAACAATTCCGATTGCCCATCGTACAAAGCACCAATCAGTTAATTACCAATTATTTATTTGAGCGTTCCAACTTGTATCAAAACTATTACCAGCACAATATCAGAGAATTCCACTGGAACACTGAGTTTACTAATACTAATCCCATATAAATTGTTGGCTTATTCTGCGGCTAGCCATTACTGATTGAACGATTACTGTCCTCTTTGATCGTCTAAACCAAAGGCCCTTTACGT
>CAJUYI010000824.1:34940-49249 GCA_910591695.1 Galerucella pusilla
AACGATTACTGTCCTCTTTGATCGTCTAAACCAAAGGCCCTTTACGTTGGAACTATGAATCGGTTCGGTCTGGATTCTTCCATACAAAAGAGTTTGTCCATCATGAATCAAACTGGGTATTAGCAATGCGAATTGATAGAGGTCTGACTGTTTAAACACAATCACTAGTTCCGGTTAACTGCTAGTTGGTAAATAGTAAAAACGTTTTTCTGCAGCCGTCCCAAAAATAGAACTTTCGGTATTATTTATTAAATCGAAAATGAAACTTTACGCAAATCGTACCGGAAGTAGCTATTTTCGAAATGTTTTTTTCACTTTCGGGACGATTTTTTACTTTCGGCATAATTTTCAATATCTATGTAGGCGGCCTTAGCAATTACATTCACGGAATTTTTATTATGACATCGCTTGTCAAAATAAATTGGTTGATAGTTCAACTTTATTTTCAATGTTCCGATCCAAAAATGGAAATCGACAACGAAAGTGACGAGGAAATAATTATTCCACATGAAATCAGTGAAGCTACTAACTGTTATAATTGCACAATGTACATAAGTAATATTTATAGTATCTATTCCTATTATTTTTTAATCTTTTATCTACTAACGGATGCAGAAAAAATATTGTACGTAACGCTACTCGAAAGTGATTTTAGGGGACTCGCCTACGAATCGCCCTGGAAACTGCCTACTCATCCCGTAAAATATCACTCTCAGGACTTATTACGTAAATAACTATTATGGTATTTATCTGTTGTCACACTATCTATACATGGTGTCTCAACACTACGTACCAAAAACTTGGGAGATAGAGGAAATAGTTAAAATAATTATAGGTAATACTCCTTTCCCTACGCACTTTGTTAACGAAATATAGGGCTCTAAAGTTGGGAATTGATATTTATAGAAAAAATACTGCTACCTACAGGTGTATCCCAGCTGATTATTTTCATTGTAATCAACATAAAACGACGTTTTCATTTTTTAATACATTGTGTTACTTACTTACGTTATATCGTTTTTTTTCTAAATCAAAATAGTAAAATAGAAGAACTCATTATGAAAAATAATTTTAATATAGCGGGAGTAAAACGAAGGAAAAAAGAGAAAATAACCTAACCTCAATTATTAAAGCATGACAGTGACAGGTGTCAGTTGAGCAGTGTCAGTTTTAATTAAAAAAATTAAAAAAATTTTTTTTCTTACCTGGTATTGCTACATTTATAATAGGTGCTTGTCGAATTTGTTGCGGTAACAGCGACATCCAGTTTTCCAAATCATTGGCCAAGTCAGTTACACCGCCGCTCATGGTTGATGCTTATAGTATTATTCTATGGATTGTTATACGTTGAGCTTATGGTTATCTCACTCAATAATAACAATACAATGTCTGTGTTCGATATTTTCACCTTTATTAATCACACTTTCTTATCGATTATTAATATTATCGGGAAGATATTCTAAAAACTTTTGTTTCGGTTTTTACGAACACAATAAACAGATAAACACCTTTTTAGAATCAAATAAGGTTATAAACCACAACATTGTGTTGTGGTTATAAACAAATATAGTGTCAACATTCTGTTGAGAGTAGAGATGGGCACACGTTATTTAAACGTTCATGGAAAGTAGCACGGTTTGTAATTACTATTGGTATGGTTAATTTCAGTTATTATTGACTGAATTATTGACTGTCTTAGTGTCTTAACACATAGTTAGTAATTTTAATTTTATCATTGACTTGGAGCTTCAAGGATGAGGTGAATATATTAGCACTTTCAGATAAAATAGGTTGTGCTGCTTTCGTAGCGACATTGGATGTTGAATATGGTCTTAAATATCTAATTAGTGCATTAGTGCATCTACATCACAATCTACATATCGAAGATATTATTGAAATTAGCATGATGCAATATGTCAACAATGTGGCTTGTCAAAAGGGTTTTCCTGTAAAACATTCCAGTCCAGGTGAACTAAGTACCTCAAAAGGGGTCAATCATGACTGAATTCCTTGCATATTTAAAAGAGGGTGTAATAGTATATTACACACCGAGGTGGGAAGAGTTTCATTACTGTCGAGGTTAGCTTTTATCTCGAGATAGGAATGAAACTTCTTACCAAGGTTTGTTTACTATTTTATTTACAACTATCATATCCCGATCAAAAGTAATAAATCTTTGTTTTGTTCTGAACACACCTAAAATATTACATTCGACAACTGTCACCAATATAAATAAATGTCAGATAAAGTCTGATGGATATTAAGTTAGCGAATGATAAATTAAGAAAAATGTCATCCGATGAAGAATTGATGGAATGTACCCCCCCAGAAATGGGTATTATAATATTTATCAATGTGCTATAATTTCAAATATAAAAATATTCATCTGAAATAGATAGTATTAGGTAACGATCACATTATTTTAGAGGGCGGGCGGGGTGAGGGCGAGAGTGGGCGCAATCCAAAATGGTTTAACGGCTATTTTGAGTCTAACACACTCTCAATTAAACGTATTTAAACCATCATCTCAAGACGTAATACATAAATACCATTAGTTTGATACCTAAGTAATTAATCTTTTGATAAAAATGATCGTGCTGACTTCAGTAATTAATCAATGTTCCAAAGTAACGTGGAGTCCGCTCTCTAGTTTTATCATCACAGTTTAGTTCATTAACAAAGGAAATTATATTCGAATATGTTGCCAGATTGTTTTACACGATTTCTTTAACAAAAACTAATTGTAATTTTTTCACGAGTTCACCATTATAATGTAATAAGAAATTATTGTTGATAAGTTTATTGGCCTAATTTAATTTTAAATAAGTGTTCAATTTTTGTTGGCTTTCGGCATAAAATTTAAAGTAAAGTAGATTAAAACATTTTCAAATTTGGGCACATAATTGCGAAGAAAATAAATATAAACAGCTTGTACGTGGTGAAATACATATAATTGAACTTACTAACTTACAATATGAATAAGATTAATTCTAAATTAGATACAACTGAGAAAAATAGAAATTTGAAAAAGGACCATATTACTGAGAACAAGAGCACTGGATAAAAAAAGAACATTGGATCCGTTATTTTTAGTAACTCTAGTATACATATTTGTTTTATTATTGAAAATACTTCATTTGCATTGTAATCTTCGGGAAAGGGTGTCTTAATTGGGAAAAGTTACAATCTGAAGATGTCGTAGTCGTGAATACATACCAAAACAATTGAAATAACATTCAGGTTGACAATAGGCTATTATTAATAATACAGTTAAAATCTTCCCTGCGGAAAATCCAATTTTTAAGATGCATCTTAAGATGGTATATTTCTTATTACTTCAGGCACTGAAATGTACATTCTTGGTTCAAGATAATTACATGAACTATAGATTTTCCTCTCAGAAAAAAATAAACAATAGTTATAAAAGTAAAGGACGAGGAATTTAGAGCGGCTATAATTGTATTTATTTCTTCAGGATTCAACGCTTAGATTACTGTTGGTAGCAGTACCGTTTCTACAGACACTATTGGACTTTCTGGAGCTTTTGGATGTTCTACTCCAATTTTCAGTAGACGCGTAATACATACACGTAATGTAAATTGCGTATTATATTTAATTTGTGAATTAAATGAAAATAGTCAGGCGCTTGGATTATTTTTAAAGCTGGCAACAGGGTTCAGATGATGAAGGTCCGTTGGTTCTTATCTTACATTGAAGTTACTGCTTGTCACACTATCTGATAAGTGTGTAATTAGATACCCTCAGGTGGACCCCAAATAATGAGGTACATTTAAGGGGTAGTATTTTGTTGAAGATGTTTAATCTTAAAATATTACAACAATTTTAATTAAACATTTTTTTCACCACTTGATTCCTTTGAATGATATAATATAATATATTTGCAACTAATACTTTTATAAATATATAATTATAACAGCTCTACAAAGGCACATAAGGTTTGGTTGGATCAAACTTATTTGTGACATTTTCCTATCTGAGTACACCCACAGCTGCGAAAAGCATCAATATATAATTCTAAGGCACACCACTGGATAGAAGAGTAAACCGGTATTTCGTAAATCACAAATTGCTGCACGTGGTGAGTTCAAATTATACATTATACTAGCAACGTGCCAAAAAGTAGGAACACAGCGAACTCCAGGACTCCAGGTCAAAAAATCCTTAGATTCGCTGACTAACGAAAAATTATACCTCAGCAGGAGCCAGATAAGGAAAGTGATGGGATTACCCACTGGTCACTGTAGCCTAAGGAAGCACATGCATACAATTGTCATATATAGGAAGGAACCTATCTGTCGTTTGTGAAGGGGAGGAAATACCCTCACATACAATCTTCAAATGTGAAGCACTCAAAGGAGAATTTCCCCAAGAAGGACAGCCAAGAGCTCAAAACGCCTGAAGGCCGATGCCGAAGCCTCTGAATGGTGATGCCAAGCAAATCAACCTATCATAAGTAAAGGGACACAATAGATCTTTTTGGTCTTAGTGAATATGAATACATACATGCTCAACAGCTTTTCTGCTTCCTTAATTTTTTCTCGCTTTTTAGTAACTTTGTAACTTTTCTATTTGTTAGTATCTCTATCCCCTTCGTATCTCACTCTGTGATTCCTTATTACCGTTGATGGGGACGTTCATACAATTTCAATCAACAATCCCCCGAATGGTTGTTCTTATCCTGATATTTTACTTTTTCCTCCATATATTCCAATTTTCTCTTGCTTCTCTTCCTTTCTATTTGTGATCCACAGGCTTTGCTCCATATAAAACTGTCGGTCGTACAATCGACAACTTCAATAATAGTCCTGTGTTTCCTGTTCCTTTTGTTAATTATTTTTTCCGGTGAATATCTTTATAGCTGAGTACACATGACTAGAAAGTCAAGAAAACATATTTGTATTCTGTGTAAAATTGCGATTTTTAAAAATTAAAATTTTACACAGAATACAAATATGTTTTCTTGACTTTATTTTTTCCGACTCGGTACTTACCTATATTGTTGATATTAATCCGTCTTGGTTATTGTAAATTGTGAAACTGTTAAAAAAATCTACAAACTATATTTACATGCATATCCGTTGTTGGGTTATTGATTTCATGGAATGTCCACCTGATTTATTTTCACAATTTTTATGTAAATTCACGACAAACATCAAATAAAACCTTTCGTTAGCATTAAATAGTAACAAAATATTTCGAATTATTCGTCCTACAAAAGTTACTCAATATATTTCATTGCCAAGGCAACCAGTCAAATTGAGAGGATTTTATTTTGGTGAAAAATTTCAATTCACTTTTTTAACAATTTAGTTACATTGAGGTAAAACTATAAGTTCAATTCAATTTTAAATATAGACAGTAGATCTAGATGCATATTGGGGTAATATTCACTGAAACCTACTTCCTTCATACCACAGAATATACTTTCTTCTTCTACGACAACTTTGAGCTCATTTAGGCGACAATGGCCTGTTTGTACGTCTGTTAAAACTCATAGAGCCCTTTTATGCAGGCGTTTTATGTAGCAAAACATCGTACGTTAAATTAACGTCCATATTCTAGAATCATTGGAAGAAATACGTCTATTCATGCATTGCCGTCACGGCGAATACCAACTGTTGAAGAGTCTGAGTCGTCACTTGATTTCTGCAGGCTTAGGATAATGGGAGTGATATGTATCTTCCAATAATCTTCCAGAAAAATCACATGGTGGAAAAGTTTTGCCCGTGCTCGTAACTGCAGAGCCTAATGGCGTCTTTTGATAAATTTCCCTAATCTTATGCTTATGCACTTAAAGTAATCCTGCTTAAGATAGAAGTATTTTTTTCTGCCCGTTTGCCTCCATGAATTGTTGGGCATAGAATATAATTTTCCTGTTGATAGCTATTTATTTGAAAAACAAAATCTTCTATTAGTTATTTCAATTTTGTCTTTCCCTCGTAGAATAATTTCTGTGTATAACATTTTTCATATATAAATCAGATATGAACACCGCTTTTTAACCAGATTCACGTTTGTTGCCTTTCCTTTTTGATGAAAATGTCACATGATCACCGAAGCGAAATAAAAGGAAAAAACCAAGAAGTTTTCTTTCCACCTACACAATACTAAACGGAAATTCCACAAAATAAATAGGATACCGAAATAAAGATATACCTACATCGTTTTTCAAAGGCTGTCATACTATTGGCATTCCCATTTCAGATATCCGTCTATTGATTGCCCTGAAAAAATGAATATACCTTGTAAGTATTTTGCAGCTCAAAACATTCCACATTTTTTCCAATCCATTTAATTTAATAGTGGATTATTATAAATATTTCAGTATGCAGCGTTGAAATTATACAATTGATTTCCAACCTTTTTCATTCTTTTTTCTAAAAATATGTACATCGATAGATTTTTCAAGCATTCAGCACTTTAGGAGTCAAAGAAATTTTGTAATAAGTGCCATATTATATGAATTGAAAGGTAAAAGCTATTTTTCACAGAGACGCTTCATCTATATAAAGGAGAAAGGAGGATATTGACATTTTCTTGGAAGCTTTATTGTAAATGCATCCCTTAAGCTACGAAAGTAAATTACATTTCTTTGATACTGTGAATGAATTATTAAATGAGAATAATTTTTTGATGTTTGTTGTAATTTTTTCATGAACGTCAATTCAAAAATGGATATTCCGGTACCTAGGCAAAAGTCGGAGCTATTAATATGTCCTACCAAATCGAAAAAAAATGGACCCAATGAGACTTGGACCATTATCCCTTCAAAGTGGGGAGATTCCAATCGTGAGAGATGTTAATTATATCTTGGAAAGTATTAACTTGTGCCCAAATATTGGAAAGGTACTAAGTCCTAAGCTGTGGATTTGAAAGCCAACCAGAAATGGTCTGATCCCAATTACAACCCTAAAATCCACGGCTCCTGACAAACTAATACAGCATTTCGAAGTTTGTTTGTATTTCTCGACCTGATCTGGTACTGCTAAGAGGCATTCCGTTTAGAAATCCTCAACCAAACTCATGCTAGGAGACAAGCATTTTTGAAAAAATATTTTATAAAATTATGATATATTCTTATATTTTGAGAATAATCACAATGGTTTTCATATTTTAAGATATATGAAGTGTATGTAAGCAAATTTTATACATACTTCAGATTGCGGTGACAACAATGAACAATCTCATACCTACATTTGAATAGGGGCTCAATGGGTTTTGAAGAATAATATCCAGTTATTGAACCTTGATAATTGTTTATCAATACGTCTTTTCCATTTCTATTTGAGTATAGCTAATTTATGGATAACTTGGTTTATCCAAGTAGATTATTTGAAAATCTACAAAAAACTGCTCAAACTCACTAAATTAAAAAATAGTTTGTAGCATGTTTATCCACTTGTTTCTTGAACTTATATCGCAAATCCTTCAATTCCTGCTCGACGTTTCCCTATCTACTTCCAACTTCCCAACCATAGGATAATTGTCATCAGCCAACGGCAATCTCCATTTTGGCAACGCCAAAGCCAAACTTCCTCTGACCGTCAAGAGCAATGCGCATATTTGTTATCTTCTGTCTTTTTTTCAATTTTCTCTATTCCCTCATCTCTTTTGCCCCTATCAATAACTCCAGGTCAACTTTTTTGTCCACTGTTCCAGGAAGAAATATATTCAAAGGTACCTAAAAAGTACAGGCCTCTTTTCTTTTCCTGCTCCTTACCTGGTCAAATGAAATTAATGTTTTGTTTTACCATTTTTGCCAGCTATAAGAGCTTTAGAGGAACGTGACCTGGTTGACGTAACCTTTCTCAACTTAGTTGTTTTCTTTTTTTTTGTTTGTCGATGTCTAAAAGGTAGTGGCGCCCTAAAGCTTCTCCTAGTCTGACAACACTTTAAGATAATGCAACACAAACATGGTGTCAAACCTCCATTCTTTAAGGTCACTAACAAGTGCCCAAGTGAACATAAATTTATAAATTGGCGCCCAACGCGGAGCTGAACTACTCTTGAGAAAAGTTACTAGTTGAATGACTTTTATATCAAGTTTTACAAGTATAGCGACGATTTGTATTCTCCTTATGCAATTATTTAATCTCTCGAATGAATTAAAAAAAAATGTCCCTCTCGACTTTATTCTGCGACTTCCTTAATGGAACATGAATGTTATACAATTTTGTTTCATTTAACTTATTCATTGAGTGCGTTTCGCTTTAAATTAATGATTTATGGCTTCTGGATTCGTGCCCTCTTCTTGTAAAACTTATATTTTATACAGGATGGTTACTATACAGGTTGCTTTACGATGAGTTTACATTATCTATGGAAAATGTTATGACTTACAAACCACTTAAACTACAAATTAACCGTGATTTTATTTTTTTGAATAGAACGTCAGGTATATTATTAATTTTTAGGATTGTTGGTTGACTTTAGATGTCACTTTTCTAAGTAATCATCTTTGATGTAAAACTGACGGGTGCAAACTTTTATGTTGAAAATTCCATGAGAACATTTCAATAGAAAATAAAAAAATCTTCTACCGCTTTTTCTATTTCGAATTTTGGAACTTTAGTTCTTTACGGCAGGTTATGTTTGAGCGACCAGGGGTCGCGACGCAAAACATCTGACCGTTACGCGTTACGTTATGTTACGTTGCTTCGTTATGTGCCTTGCTTGCGTGCTTGTGCTCTCTCCCCAGTCTCTCTCTCGTTTACGAAGCAGCGATTCATATGCTCCGGCCGGGATTCGAACCCGGGCCGCCCGCGTGGAATGCGAGCATTCTACCACTGAACCACCGATGCTATATTAAAATTCTATGCAAAGCTGGTATTCGCAATGCTGGTGATCTACTTGAATTTGTTCGGATACATTTTTACTCTTATTTCCATAATTTTTTTTGCGCGATTAAGGGGTCTAGCACATTTACTTTTCAAAATATAGGGTGTTGAAGTTTTGAAAACTTGAATGTTTTAATTCGATAACTTTAAAATGGATGGATAAATTGAATTGACATTTGGCCGGTTGTTTTTAAATGTAAAAGGGCATATTTTGAAAGAAATAGTAGTTTGTGCAACTAGTGTGGATATCATGGCCATATCGCACGAGGACGAAGTCGTTCAAGTGCGATATGGACAATGTTAGTTTTTATATTTTATTATATAGATTTTTATACTGTAATTAAATAGACAGTGAAGTTTTTATTTTATTTATTCGACTTATTTTAAACTAAAACATTTTATATAAACCATGACTACATATACTTCATTTTTTTCTTCTTTTTCCTTTTTTATAAACTATCTAAGCACAAAGACACTAATTTATCTCAACACCTTGTCCTAATAATTGCAAAAAAAATAATAGCTAATTTTTTTAAAAAATTATTACAAGAACGTAAAAAAATAAACTCAACTTATTTCACTAATTTTACTTTATGTTTCTGAAATTTCACATTATTTAGTGCCTTCGTGAAAATATCTGCTGTATTATTTTCTGAGCATATATATTCCACTTTTATCAGACCTTCTTTAACTTTTTCGTTTATAAAATGATATCTCACGTCTATATGTTTACTTCTCTTATTAAATTGTCCATTCTTGATTATGCTCATAGCACTCTGATTATCTATCTTCAATGTAACATCTATAGTCTTCATCAACAAATTTTCCAGCAATGTTTTTATATATAGAACTTCCTTCACTGATTCGGCAGCGGCTATAAATTCTGCTTCTGTAGTGCTTAGTGCTACCACTGGTTGTTTTCTCGAACACCAACTCACCGGGCCTTCACCATAAAATATAACATAGCCGGTTGTGCTTTTTCTTGTGTTCTTATCTCCTGCAAAATCACTATCACTGAAAACTTGTATCATCGAATCTCCTCCGCTTTTTCTATAAACCACCCCTCTTGATTTTGTGTCTATTAGATATCTCATGATTCTCTTCACATTTTTAACATCTTTGTTCGTTGGATTTTCCATATTTCTGCTACAGTAGCTCACAGCATATGATATGTCTGGCCTTGTTCTATTGGACAAGTAAAGAAGACTTCCTACGGCTTCACGGTATGGAAACTTTGTCTCTTGTACTGATGATATCTCCTCATAATCACTTATTGGTGTTGTACTAGACTTTGCATTTTTCATGTTAAATCTTTCCAATACATCCTCAATATAGCTCTCTTGATCTAGCTTTATTGAACTTCCATCTTTGGTTAATCTGATACCCAGAAAAC
Source organism: Galerucella pusilla (assembly GCA_910591695.1). NCBI lineage: Eukaryota > Metazoa > Arthropoda > Insecta > Coleoptera > Chrysomelidae > Galerucella > Galerucella pusilla. The sequence continues at coordinate 45,192 of CAJUYI010000824.1, forward strand.
AATCCACTTTGTCAAATATCTTAACCTCAAATTTTTGCTTCAATTTTTCCAGTAAATCATTTATTTCTTCTAATTTTTCTCCAACTATGAGACCATCATCTACATAAATAGCTAAAAATAAACTCCCATTTTTGTTTTTGAATGTACATTGATCCACGCTCAATGCCTCCATGTCATTTTCTTTCAAGAAATTTGTAAAATGTTCATTCCATTTCATTGGAGCTTGTTTAAGACCATATAAGGATTTTTTCAGTTTGCAAATTTTTTCTGGTTGTTCTTGGTATCCTTCTGGAATTTGCATATATATTTCTTCCGATATAGTTCCATAAAGAAATGCAGTTTTAATGTCAAATTTCTTCATTTGATATTCTTGTTGTACTGATATAGCTAATAGTGTTCTTAAAGAATTGATATTGACTACTGGACTGTATACTTCATCATAGTCAAGACCTTTTGTTTGTTGACAACCCTTAACTACTAATCTTGCTTTATAGCTGCCATTATCTTTAATTTTAAAAACCCATTTGTTTGTCAAAACTTTCTTGTTGTTAGCTTCATCTCGATTTACGTATTCCCATGTCTGGTTTCTTTTCAATGAGTCTTTTTCATCTTCTATTGCTTGCTTCCAGTATTGCTTTTCTTCACATTGTATTGCTTCATTATATGTCAATAGAACATAATCATCGTAACGACTTGGTTTCATTATTTTTCTTCCTCTTCTGCTTCTGTTGCCTTGTCCTAAGCTTGATTCTTCATCATTTCCTTCATTAATATATTCTATCTCATTTTCTGTCACTTTTTCTTTTACATCTTCGTGTTGTAAAGTTTCTCTTACTGTATTTTCTATGTTTTCTAGTAATCTTTCATTTCTTTCTAACACTTCTTTTGAGTTTTCATATACAGTGTGTCGCATTTAAGATGAAGACACCCCCATATTTTCGCTGTTTGAAAGATTACAGATTTGAATTTTTGCAGAGTCATACATGTTGATGGGCCACATCTTTCAAGTTAATCAACTGAAATCTCAACTTTAATCTCAGCCTACTACGATTCCACAAACGGGGTCACTTTTCGATATTTTGCTTCGCTTAAGAAATATCGAAAAAATATATTCGAAAAAGTTGTTCAGAATATCATTTCAACCCCACATACCGAAATTCATCACAAAATTCGCATTTTTAATTTTTCAAATTTTGTGCCCACCCACATTTATTATTACAAGATATTGTTTAATTTGATCAATATTCCTTTGAAAGTGCTGATTACTTCACAAAAATATTTGAATACATGCACCGTATCAAGATTTTAATTTCCACTGCACAATAATTATCAAAATAAATAATAATTTTGTATACTTAGACCAAAAAATGAAAAAATTAAAAATGTAAATTTTGTCATAAAATTTGGTATGTGGGGTTAACATAATATTCTGAACAACTTTTTTTAATAATATTTTTCGATATTTATTACGCGAAGCAAAATATCGAGAAGCGGTCCTGTTTGTGAAATTGTAGTAGGTTGAGTTTAAAGTTCAGATTTCAGTTGACTATTTCAAGAAATGTGGCCCATCAACCTGTATGATTCTACAAAAATCCGAATCTGTAATTCTTCAAACAGCGAAAATATGGGAGTGTCTTCATCTTAAATGCGACACACTGTATATCTTCTTGTCTTTCTTGTAATTATTCTGTATCTAGTCTAATAATTTCTGTTTTTATTTCATTTTTAGGTTTCTTGAATATCACATCTCTTCTTATAATTATTTTTCTCCTTTTCTCATCAAACAGTCGGTATCCATTTGTTGCAAAACCTACAAATGTATATTTTTCACACCTTTCTTGTAGCTTTGTTAAGTATCCTAAATTCTTTGCATATGCTTCTGATCCGAATATTTGCATTCTTCTCAAATCTGGTATTTTATCTGTCCACATCTGGAATGGTGTCACATTGATTGGTACTGACTCTGTAGGGCTTCGGTTTAGTATGTATGCGGCAACTCTAGCTGCCTCACCCCAAAATTTCTTGTCAATTCGACTATCAAATAACAACGATCTTATTTTTTCAATTAGGGTTCTATTAAGGCGCTCAGCTTTTCCATTTAATTGTGGTGTGTAAGGTATAGTTGTGTCTAATTTGATTCCTTTTTCTTTGCAGTAAATCATCAATTCATTATTTTTATATTCGCTTCCATTATCGCATCTTATCTTTGATACTTTTGTGTTCTTATATCTTTCATTTTCTTCTATATATTCTTTTATAAAACTTGTTGTTTCATTCTTATATTCCAATAAATAAATCACTGTCCAATTTGTGTAGTCATCTATAATGGTAAGTATATACTTCTTGTTGTCCCAAGTGTATGGATCTATTGGACCACATAAATCTGTATGGATAATTTCCAATGGTCTCGTTGCTCTTATTCTTTCTGAACTGAATGGAAATCTTGTCTGCTTAGCTCTTAAGCAAATGTCACAAGGTATCTCAAAACGATCACAATCACTCTTCTTTAAATCCATACCTGTTACCATTTGTGCATCTATTAATTTTTTCATGCTTCTAATATTAATATGCCCCAATTTTCTATGCCAAGTTAAAACCTTATCTTCTATTGTTTCTGTGAAATAATTCTCTTCTTTTATTTCGTCTACTCCGTTCAAGTCTACTGTATACAAGTATGTTTCATTCTTTCTTCCTTCCAATATCTTCTCATTATTTTTCATGACAAAAACTTTATCCTCTTCAAAAATAACTTGTCCATTGTTTTTTGTAATGGCGGATACTGACAAAAGATTTTTTGATAGGTCTGGTACATATAAAACTTCATTTAGTATACATTTTTCTGTTTCAATACTGCCAATGCCTTCTGCAGTTATTTGTGCATCCTTTTTTGCCACACTTATCTCTATATTTTTATCTGTTAGTTTTTTGAATAGTTCTATGTTATTCGCCATATGTGATGTACAGCCTGAATCGATAACAAATACATTTTTCTCCAAATATGCTTTCTTATTTTCATCTTCTGTTAAAAAGGCAACTTTATTTATTTCATGTTTTTTATTTCCTTCTTGTTTGTTTTTGAAGAAACAGTTAAATTCTCTATGGTTTGTCTTTTTACAGATATTGCAATACAATCTGTTACCTTTTAGGTTTGTTTCTTTATTTTTGTTTCTGTCTTCATTATTTCTTTCAAATTTACTTCCAGTTGCACCAACATCCCTATATCTACAATAATTGGCGAGATGTCCTGGTTTTTTACAGATGTAACACAGTTTTTCATTACTTTGAAATGCCACATTTCTTTCTTTATTGTTATTTGTTTTATTATTATGTTCTTCTAACAAAAGTCTTGCTGTAAGATTATTTAAAATTTTTTCATTTTGTGGAGACGACTCCCAAGCAGTTTTGAAATATCTGTATGTGTCAGGTAGAGTACTCAAAATTTTTGACATGAGCATGTCATCACTTATATCTTGTTTCAAAGTTTTTAGTCTGAAAGCCATGTTCTGGAGCTTGCTTAAATGGGTAGATAAATCCGTACCTCTGTCATACTGACAACCAAAAAAACTCTTGAAGTAGATTGTATTTTTGATCCGTAGTATCTTGTTTAAAAATACTTTTAAGTTTTGTATACATTTCATTTGATGTTTTACAATTCATAATATGAATTAGGATTTTTTTATCAACAGTCGATACCATGATTTTTTGTGCTTTAGCATCTCTTTGAATCCATGATTTTTTTTCTTTCTCTTGGTTCAAATCTTCTATTTTCTCTTCACCTGCTACAATGCTAAATAATCCACTGGCTTTGAAGAATATTGTTGTTTGGAAATCCCACAAATTGAAAGATTCGGCATCTATAAGCTTGTCAATGTTGTTAATGTCTTCATTGTCACCCATTTTCTTATAGTTTCTTATTTTCTATGTCACAATTTTTTTTTCTTACTTTTATTTCTCCTTGTTTTTATGGCACTTTTAGGGCATTTCTGGGCCCATAACCTGTTAGTTTTTATATTTTATTATATAGATTTTTATACTGTAATTAAATAGACAGTGAAGTT
>CAJUYI010000824.1:49259-59279 GCA_910591695.1 Galerucella pusilla
TATTCGACTTATTTTAAACTAAAACATTTTATATAAACCATGACTACATATACTTCATTTTTTTCTTCTTTTTCCTTTTTTATAAACTATCTAAGCACAAAGACACTAATTTATCTCAACAGACAATCCACACAAGTCGAGCAGCATATTTTTTCTACGACCCCACTTGAGAAAAAATCTAGAAAATAAAAATCTCTATAAACTGTAATATAACTTCAAATTAAAAATTTAACAATTCAATTTTATGTTTCCACTAATATTGTGGTAAACGTACAGTTCTTGAATGTCCAATTTGTATAATGCTACGGTTTCCTTTTTTAAATATGCGATGCTGTTATAATTAGATGTTGCCAGTCGGACTCCCTCATGAAGGGTACCGTACCATTATCTATAATAATGAATATTCTGCTAAATATTTCAAACGTCTAACTGTTGTTGTTGTTATTATTATCAAGCAGAATAATTATTTAAAAATAGAAGTATCAATTAAAAAAACTTTTTCACGGGAATCGAACCCAGGTCTACGGCGCGAGAGTCTGGATTGCTTACTACTCGACCACCGAGAAATATGAAAATTGTTTATCTATAACGTCAGATGTATTACATAATGTTTGCTTAAAAGGAACTAATGTTTCTACCGTGTGTCCCGCGACACGTTCTACCTTTTTTATTTCATATATTTCCCCCTTTCATAATCAGTCTGGCAATACTGCGATTATTTTGTTCTTATCACTGCTAATTTGGCAAATAATGATAATAAACCAATGACCTCGTCAATGTTTTGCATTATCATTTTTTAAATACATTATTTCAGTACATAGGTAGTAATACTTTCTAATTCGGCGTTATCATCTTTTGATACCAAAATGAAATAAGTTCATCACAATTACTCAAACCTTGAGGCCCACCCCTGCTTCACATGGATAAATTGGAGGCTATATTTGTATTTTATAATATAAATTTATTTATGAAAAGTTATACATCATAGGTGTACGCTAAAGTTTAAAGAAGGTTGATTCAGTTATAAAAACTCATATTTGCCATAGGAGTACGATGACAATTTTAAAAATGTAGTTAATTTGAAAAAAAAATATACCTACTAAGGGCGTACGATTGAAAGGTAGAATGGTTCATAAAAATTTTCATTTGTCAAAGGCGTACAATGAAAATTTATGTTAACCATGGGTGTGAATGAAATTTTTCACTTCTGTTGACGAAGGCCCATGATTCCTAAATTCCCTCTTTCAATACAGCATATATATGCAATATGAAAATATAAGTTGACCCCTATAAAAATTGGAAATAAATCAATCCCCTTCAATGTTTTAACGTACGTCCATGGTGAACGGGAACGTTTGCAAATATAGTTATTTTCCAAACAAGTGCGGAAAGTGATACTTTCCCGCACGCGACTGCAGCGGTCAAGGGCGGGGAAGACACTTTACGCATGAGTTAGGATCATTATTTTTTTTACGTCTGTATATGCCAAAAATAATATCAACCCATTTTTCATTGCATCATACATACACAATGCTTTAACTAAAAACTACTAATTATTATAAATATTAATATTGAAAACACAATTTGTTGCGTTCTGTGAATTACTTGAAATTGCCAGTCCAGTCCGGAAGTTATTTGGAGTTAACTGATAAGTAGATGACGTCGATAAGGAGGGCATCGGTTGCAGGTCGCATAAAGATGACGATCACGGTGACAGCAACGGTTTTAAGTCATTTGTAGATGAAAGAATTTTATTTGATATATTTCGTAAATACTTATTTACTTGTTGTAACAATAGTTATAACTTACGAAGTAAAAAACTATCTAGTAAGGTTAAAATTTGCATAATTTTACTTTCCCGCACTAGTGCCGGAAAGTGACACTTGATTTACTTTTTTAATTGTGTCTGAACTATCCTGTAAGAGCTTTCTATTTTCAAGCTATATTTCTTGTAAATTGTAGTTTGTGACTCTTGTCCATGATAACAGATAAAATCTTGAAATACAGCATGTCAGATATTCCAGCAGCCGTTAAATCACTGAGTTCTTGTGCATTGAGAAATTGATATAGAAATGCCGAGGGACACTCAATAAACAGAACTGTCACTATGTGCATTTCAGGACACACTGGAATAACAGATGAACTAGCTGGAGCCAAACTGGCCAAAACTATTTTGCGGTATCAGCTTCAAAGTGGTATTGGGAGAAATATTGTATCGCCGAAAGAAGGAGAAGATCTGACCATTGGAATGATCTCAAACATTCAAAAATACTTCTTTCAACCCCAATATTTACATCCATTTTCATTATTATATTAATCTTTCCTTTCTACAATTCTATAAAGTGCGATTCACGTAAAAAGTAGTCGTAATCCTTAGAACTGAATTACTATCCTCCAAAGATCTTTCTCTTTTAATACCCTATTTCCGCCTATGGAAATCGTACAAAAAGATCAAGACGAAAATTTCTTTCTAATTTATCTAGTGAGTAGCAGCAGAGAAATAGGATGCTTTTGCAAATTGAATAAAACGAACTTCACAAGTAGAGTTGCACAAGTTTGACTTGAATTTTTGAGATTGACTTGAGTTTGACTTGAAATTAAGTCAAACTCAAGTCAATCTTTCAGATAAATAATTCAAGTCAAATCAAACTGGACAATAGTTACAGGTTTGAAAATTCAAACTGTTTGTCAAACTAGTTTGAGAGAGTTTGAGAAATAATTTATTTAGTAGATATACCTTGAATCGGTAAAATATTTATGTTAAATATAGTAAGTAGGTACAACAAATACATTTATTTTAAATAAAATGAAAATACATTATTTCAAACAAAAAGAAAATACATTATTTCAAAAAAATTTTTTGATCAACTCGAATTTGTCACCTCAAAATTCTTTGTGAAAAGTTCTTAAAAATCAAGTGAAAGCAACAATATATTACATAGTAACCACTTCCTGCGATCCTTGTGTGATATTTGTTAAGGATTCTTGTTGAAGCCACGAATTTATACACATTAATGTTCTAATGGACTGGTCATTCAATCGGTTTCGTTTTTTTGTGACTGTCAAAGAAGCTCTCGAAAAATAGCGTTCTATGCAGGCTGGTGTTGCTGGGGTGGCTAGAAAGTCTCTCGCCATTTTTTATAAAGTGGGAAATTCAGTTTCGTGCCGTTTCCATCACTTTAATATGTCCTCGGTACTGTCTGCTCGTGATTCAGCTGCGTATTTGTCGATTTCGTATCTCCATGAATTTTCGTTTCTATTTATTTTTGGAGATGATTGAAAAAGTCCAAGCAAGTCTATATCAAAATCAGTAACTTCATCAGACTTTTTTTCGAACACACTGACTGTAGGGTAGGGGTAGGAGGTAGGCGGTACGCTCTCAGTTATTAGAATTGGAAGTCAACACGTTGCGCAATATAATATTCAAACTGTTTGAAGAAGTTTGATTTCAAGTCAAACCTAAAGATACAGAAATCGATTCAATTCAAACTTTTTTACATAAATAGTTTGATTTTCAAGTCAAGTCAAGTTTGTTGAGTAAAATCAAACTAGTTTGACTTGATGCATCTCTATTCACAAGGCCTTCTCTGATATTTAAGTGAAGCGCCTCGGGATCCATTTTGCCATTTCATTCGAAATTGATTGGAGCTCGGACTTCACGGGTGTAAATTCATTTCCTGTCGTATTCGACAGCAACGTAGCTTCAAGACTTGAAATAAAGATGGGCCAGTTATTTACAAACAGAAAATGTTTTCGTATTTTGTGTTTTCCAGTATAAATATGTGCATGTACCAGACAGTATTATGGGAGACTTAAACAATACGAGTGAAGTTTTTAGAAAGCCTTACAGGGAGTAGACGATAAAGAGGATAACCTAAATAAGTACTTTATTCAGTTCACTGAAATAGTGTTGCCACCTTAACTTATTTATTATTATATAATAGCTGAAAGCTTGGACAGACTGACTGACACATTGAAGTGTTTAGAAAAAAGTTTATGTTTTGGTGTAATGCAGAAAAATAACCTAGTAATGTTAAAGCTACGGAATCTGTAAGATATATCTGTAACTTAAACCTTTACAGATTTGTAAAATTTGCTATTCTGGAACCAAATCTGTAAAAGTCATAGCTACAGATCTTTACCTTTACCTTTTAGGTCTCAACTTCACTTCTGTTTCTAATGTCAAAATTCTAACCTCAAAACCATTAAAGTAGGTATTCAGCAGGTATTCAGCAGCTGCCGACCTGGTATACCTTAATACTGATTGATATTTTAACAATTTGTAATAAAAGAATGGCGTAAGTAAACTACTGAAATAATATATTGAACATGTTATTTATTTATTTATTTGAATATACGTATTTTGTAGAACACAAGGTGAACGGAAAACGGACCAAAAATACGTCTCCAGAGGAATTTGAGTTATACTTACAATTTATGGAAAATGATTTATCGCCGTTATACTATAAACCCTACTTTAAATCCCAATTATTTAATAAAAAAGTGGAAAGAGTTGGTGGCGCAATTATTTAAATACATTGTAGAAAGACTGTGAATTAATTATCATCACTCACACTACAGGGAATTCCTGAATTATTCTCCATAACATGAAGTCTTGAATTATGAATTAAGAATTGAACGCTATTTTTGTCCGACCAAAACATTTGTCTGAAATGCCTGTCTGGCATATCAAGTGTCTTCGTTAAATTCTCATAATATGATTTATGGAAATATGGAAAGTGTATTTTATAATATTACAATAAAAAACATGTACAAACCGATTCCCCTTTTATTCCAACGGAATACCGGCGAAAATATTTAATTGTCCGTTCATATTCAGGTCAATGATGTTCACTTAAAAACTTAATAATCGCTAGAAAATCACAAAAAAACTAGAAACTCCACAACTTTCCAACTAAAATTACACAAAAACTGATAATAATAATAATACAACGCTCTGTACCACACCCTGTACTGCTTACAGTGACATATGTCCAGCCCGTAAGTAAGTAAGTAAGTAAGTAACAGGTGAGGTTAGAATCGAATTTTCTGTAACTCCTACAGATTTCGGTTTATGGATTTTACAGATGTTCTCAGAATTCCACCATTACACCCAAATATTGCTAGCACGCGTAATTGTTATTTACGTAACTAGTTGTGAAAAGAGCAAGATTGTTCAACAAGCGTAATATTTGCCAAAACGAGCGCCAGCGAGTTCTGCAAAGTTGAATAACTTCATAACGTTTCACGTACAACGTTTTATCTAAATCCGCGCTTTTATAATTTTTAATAAAGTCTTCAATTACAATGGTAATACAGAAGTGGATTCAAATGGTGTTAGAAGTATTGTTACTATGAAGTATTAACCCAGAAAATTGACTTACTTCAAATAACTGTGTCTTTAATAATTTTTTTTTCAATGTTCATGAGTCTTAAATTACTATTGAATTGAAATTATGAGGTAATTGTCAGTTTAAATAATGAAATAATTGTCAGTTTTGACAGTACCTACCTAATTAATAAATTATTCTTTGAAATACATGTATGTATGTTGAAATTTAAACAGTTACGTGAAATTTTCAAACAACTACTTTTCATAACTGATATATGAAGGTTATGAAAAATGTGACGTTACCTAACGTCAGAGAGTGACTTAAAGTGTCACATTCGATAGCGGAATTAGATAAAACTACTATAACCGGCATTCATTGTAATTAGAATCGCAATTTTGGAGGAATTGAGGGTTAGGAATATCCTATTGCAAATAAACAGTAGCATTATTTATGGTTCGTGAACATAAGAAAATCCAATTAAACGAGAAAGAATCCAATACCAAACTGGCTTTTTTGACGTCAATTTGCGAGTTCGTAAATCTCTACCTGTCAGCGTTGCTCTGATATGGAAACGTGAAGTGATAGAAGCATGTTGTAGTCTTTGAAAATAAAAAATAACCTGAATGGAAACTTCCCAACTCTGCATAAGGTATATATCGGCTCTACAAAAATTGTGTGTTTTAAATGCCGAAAACTAGCGCCTCAGAACGTAAATATTTTATGTCATGCCGCCTTTTATGTGAAAAATGAATATACGACTGACACAGAGTCTCGTTTAGCGTTTACGTTCGTTTAGGCATTCTCAGTTGGTCACGTATAGATTCTCTAAACGTTCACCATTACTTTGATTACTCACACTAGCTAAATTTTTCATGTCATATGTTTTTCGCTGTAAAATAACTCTATTGAACTAGATTTTTATTATTTATATCATTTATTCTGCAATCAATTTCAATTCTTGGGTAACACGTGTATGATATTTTTTCATATAGTTAATTTCTCTCATATTATTTTTTTGTATTCCATTTATTGGCAGCTCCATTTGTTCAAATGTGCATTTGCTCTAAAAACCTTTACCACCATTTATGAAGATTATTCTAAACTTTACCTGGTTTTTGACAAAGATAGTTAACCCGCTATATGCACACTAACAGTCTCACAAAATTTTATCATTTAACCCAAGTCTGCTCCAATTCTTTCCTTCAACCTTGTGTGTCCTTCATGGATCAACCCAGTTCAATTCACTGTTGGTTATTAATTTGTTAGCCACCATTTCAATCCTTTTTATCGCTTTTTCTAGCGGATAGCTCCTTTCCTCTTTCCTGTTCTTCTGGTACAGTTAAAGAGTAGGCAAGTTCTCAATTTTAATTTGATGAATGTGCTTCCCAAAATAGTTTGTTCCTGGGGGCTTTAATAAGAGAATTCGATAGCCTCACGAAGGGGCAAGGTCTATATCGTCACTTTTTCTAACCTTTTTTTGACATTTCTAGTGAGTGTTGTAATTTATTCCTGTATTTCCCTCAGTTTGTACTTCTTGAATGTCATTTCTGCTTCATGAAGTGCTGAACAAACTGGCATCCATCCCAATTAGATTCTGTTTGTACTTTAGTAATTCACCAAACGCTCCAGGTCAGTGGACAAAGGTGTAGTTGGTAGGCTATAATGATGATATCTATTTTCAGTCGAAGGACCACCTAGTTCCTTCTACAGAAATCATTCATATCTGGAGTTCATTCTTCACGGAAGTGCAGGTACTCGAAAAGAAATAAAATTTACTTTTCACTTTCCCCAGTCCTATTACATATCTCCCAGAAGTTGAGGCTATTTTAATTTGATTTTCAACATCATTTTCACTTTTGCAATAAATGGCTTGAAGGTTTTCAAAAGCACTGAGTAAACCTGTCATTATTTGAGCATCCTTATCTAAAGTAATAGCTAGATTTCTCGTTAGTGGAGATTTTCACCTGTAAAAGAGCTGCAGATGCAGTCCGTGCTTTACTCTGTTGTAGGCAACTGCTGCTCTTACGTTTGTTAAAGTCTTGGAAGCAGATATATACATTCTCTAGTAGTGTTTGTAACAATTAATTATCTCTAGGTACCAGGAAGCGGGCAGGGATTGAACTAGGATAACTGAACTGTTTGAGTAGTGTTTTCAGGAAAGTATTGTAGATCGGAGATGTCTATGATGGGAAATGTATACAAAATTATCTTTAAAGGAAAGTGCTGGATATTGAAAGCACTCGAATGTACAATTTTCTAAATGAGCGTTCCAATTTGGCATACAATCAGCTCATCAGACTGAATTTTTTATTTATATTTCTAAAAACTTGATCAACTTAAAACGTATGCTACGCTCAATAAATCGTCTAGATCGAAGGAATTTTTTGGATTTCCAGCTAGCAAACATGCACGTGACTTGTGAACTGTAAAATACATAAAATTGGCTCCAACGGATAACCATCTAGTTATACATCCAGCAATTTTCCTCAGCTCTATCATTTGTAGTTTCATTCGGAGTTTTATAGAAGCAAGCTTTTTACGATTATCCTTCTAAAAGTCATCCACTCTTATGGTGAGTCCAGAAATGGACGTGTCGAAGCTTACATACATAATTGGATCTACTCGAAATTCTCATCGAAGTAGTTTCGCTATACAGGATGTTTGAGGAGTTCGTGATAAAAGTGATGCTAATACTTCAAATAAAATGTGTGCCTCAGCCTTTTATTCGTCATTGTCGGAAATGAGATTGCAGATCGAGCGTATCCTCTCAGAGGACCCGAACCATTTTGTAGTATTATAAAAAGCTCAGTGCAGCCTACTGGTTACCTACCTTAAAAAGCGCGCGTAAATGACCAATGCTTTTTAAATGGGGTTTTCATCTTTTTTAGCTACGTAATTATTATCTTGTTGCCTTGAATTTAGTCGTTTGTTGTTTAAACTTTTGTGCTGTCAGTAAATTTGACAGAAGTGTCAGACATAGTGAAAAATATTTTCTATTATATTTAAAATTTTAATTACACTTATTTTAAATGGAAGAGCCTTGAGAAGAATGCATTTCTTCGGATTGCACACCTCCTGAAATTAGAATTTGTTGTGTATATATTTGTTTATAGAAAATTTATTTTTATGTTTCTTATTAACCCCTTCAGAGTACATTTTTTTCTTTTTTTCTTCATGTGGTCGTAGATAAAGTTTTGTATGCCACTTGTGCGGGAAGTACTTTTGCGCACTCGTTGCGAAAAAAGCACTCGCTATGTCCTGCCTTGCATTTTCGCAGCTCTTGCGCAAAAGTATCACTTCACGCACTTGTATCATAAATAACTATTTTCTCACTACACTAAATTGCTCTTCAGAAATCTGATCCCAGTAATCATAAGAATCCTCACTGGATACATACAAGATAGGACAGTGTGACATACAGATGAGGCTTTCTGTTCCCCGTATTGTGATAACTATGTAAACTATATTCTGTGGCCAGTCAAAGCACACAGATCTTTAACTATCAGACCCCACATTAACGAGGATACTCTTCCTTGTGGACATCCTCTGGTTCTGCAGATGGAAACGATGTCTTTACTCTCTCTCGTCTGTGGTGAGAAGTTCCTCTTCCATTTGGATTTTGTGATGTCTACATAAGTTTTCTTATTTAATACTCTTTCGACAGCTCCATATGAAGTATGTCCAGCATACTACAGTTTTTTCGTTACCCAAAACACATAGAATTTCCTCTAACAGCTGAACAAGTGCAGTCTTCGTAGATCAGGCTGCTTGGTTAGCATGCAGATGTTGGTGGAGAGTTAGTCTTTCAAGAACTTCCGTTTTCAACCAATAGATGAGCCATATTGTTCACGTTTTGATCACTGTTTAAACTATTTTCCTTCTCCGCATTCGAAATATAAACATAGTAGAGTGTGGCTGTATTCACATTCTTCAAGGCATTACATTGTTAAACGATTTTTTCCAACGGGATTTTCACTTCTCGTATCACCTTCCTGCTCATACTTTTAAGAGTTACTCGGTAATATACTAATTGTATATATAGGTTTGAGTTTTTCTATATCACGTAACTTATTTCTGTGTAAGTCGTGAAAACCAAAACTCATTCTCTTTTAATGGCGAAGCAAACAGATAAGGTTAATTAAAAATCCCAAAGAGGGCATATCTGGCAAACGTAATATCAAGCTATTACGAAAAAAGGGTGAGATTTTGTAAAAGCTTTTGTATAATTTTTTATAAGTTACGATAAAACATTGACGAGCCACTTTTCGTTCGCTGAAAGTACGAGAGATTTAGGTTAAATGGAAGTTTGAAGTTACAAATGAATATTTGTTTTTATGTTTACTTTTCCCCAAACACACTCAAACAAAAGTGGAGAGCTAAATATTGACTGAAATGGTTATTAAGTATAATAAAGCAGTGTACAACGAATTTTCCCCCAGTCGACCGCAATCAATTTTGAAATCTCTCAACCTTTGTTCGACGATCTATTTAAATCAGTCTTCACTTAATATCTGATATTTAACTGACGCCATTTAGGTCCTTTCTCAGGAGATCTTACATCCATCCTGTCGCGCTGGACTCACTGTGAACTCTAAGGATAGTGTTAATGGCATTGGGGTGGAATGAAAACACAACCTTTTGCTGAGGGTTATACTTGTAAATTCTCAAAGGTGAATTTAAAAGGGAG